>JADRCD010189561.1:7865-19816 GCA_019843815.1 Montemys delectorum
AGAGAGAGAGAGAGAGAGAGAGAGAGAGAGAGAGAGAGAGAGAGAGAAATCCAATGATGCCTGAGCCTTAGGCACAGGAATTGTATTGCTGATGAATGTGATGATGTCTCCTTGGGACTGGACTCCACAACTTTGCACTTTTATTGCTGTATGGTTTTCTGTAATGGTTGCAAATAAAAATTTCTTTCATGAGGGATGAAGACTACACTTATCTGTGTGTATAAGAACAAGTATTTGGAATATAGTTAGGAATTACAATGGTTTAGTAAAGTGAGTGGTTTACATTCTCCTTCAAGATCCATGACTTTACTAGTCTTGGTTGCTGGTTAGGTTTCCAGTACCGGGGATGATTTCCCTCTTGTTGAGCAAGTCTTCAATTCAATTAGAGAGCTATTGGTTACTGCCAAGGTATATATGGGTCAGTACTGAAGCCTTAGGGGTATATGATATTGAATAGTCATCCTTGAAAACATCCACAAGTAGCATGGCATGGGCTGAGCAAATTGTACTTATATGTTTAGGAATATATATGTATATGTATATATATATATGTAGTTAACAGCAATTAATGAACAAAAGAGGCCATGGATTTGAAAGATAGCAAGGAGGGGATTATGGGAGGCTTTCGAGTAAGAAAAGGGAATGATGTAATTATATTATAATCTCAAAAAATAAAAAAAATAATTAAAAACAGATTTAGCAGTAGAACATCAAGACAAGAAATCTCCTTACTTAGCTAATAGTGTGGGTTGAAACTGCCTCTTGGTTCTTTCAATGAGCATTACTTCACTGTAAGCATTCAAACACTCCATGTTTTTTTTTTTTTTAAATTGAGAATAGATCATTTGTCATGCAGTATATCTTTATTACAATGTCTCTTCCCTCTACTCCTCTCAGTTTCCTTCCATCCAGATCCCATCCCATCCAGATCCACTCCTTATATGTTTTTCATTAGAAAACAAACAGGCATCTAAAGATATTTATATTCACCCTTTAAGAATTTCACACAATATATTTGATTACAGTATCTCTCCTCCTCTGACTACTTCCCAATCCTTGCCCACATCCATACAAACCAACTTCATATTCTTTCTCCATTTAAAAAATAAAAAGATGGTCATGGTAGAGCATGAATATTATCCCAGAACTCAGAGACAAAGTCAGGCAGATCTCTGTGAGTTGGAGGCCAGCCTGGAGTATACAGTGAGTTCCAGACCAGTTAGGGCTATATAATGAGACTCAAAACAAAATAAAAACAAAAACCATGGAGTCCAGTTTGTGCTGGCTGACTAGTCCTGAGCATGGGGGCTGCCAGAATCTGGTTGATACAGCTTGATTGATGGATAGGTCCCTCCACTGAAGAAAACTGATTTCCCGTTCTAGCAGCTGTCTATTGAAAATAGCTTCTTGGCTAGGGGTGGGAAACTTTGTGTCCAATTCCCTCTTCTGTGCTGGGATTTTGTCTGGCTTCAGCTCCTGCAGGTCTTATGCATCCTGTCACAGCATCTGAATTTATATATGCCTCTCCATATTAGTCCACACTTAGATTTCTCAATAGTGACCTTAAATGTTTTAATTTTGAAAAATAAAACTTGAAATATTAGAAAATAGAACAACAGAAAACAGCACTACAACACCAACAAAAAACTCAAGATAACCTCAAATTTACTACCTGGAATTTAATGTTGCTTATAAATTATTTTATTTGCTTGAACTTCTACTTTAAGTGTCATAGAAAATATTTTCAAAAAGGTCAACCATTGTGGACACAACAAAAAAATTAGTGTAAATTCATTGAAAATGTGCTAGCATTGTCAAATATATGCTTTCTATGGCTATATAAAACATAGTTATACACAATTTCCTCCAACGGACACAGTAGAGACTGGCTTGCTGTTACTTTCACTATTCTCTCAACTGAACTAATAATAAAAACTTTCACTTGGTTATGGCTACAAAACTGTTTTGCCCTTTCTCATGTTTCATTCTTTGGCAATTTATATATACTGATTGTGACTCATTATTGTTAATTGCCAATTTGATATAAGCTGGCAACCCCTGAGAGATTGTCTAGGTTGGGTTGGCTGGTGGGTATTCCTTTGAGAGCTTTTCTTGATCATGTTATTGAGGTGAAAAGATCCACACTGAAAATGCGTGGGACCATGGGTGGCGCCATTCCTTAGACAGGGCATCCTGGACTGTAGAATCATGGAGATATATGAGCTGAGCATTACTATGCCATGGACTGTTCTTTCTTCTCCTTGCAGGCACGTGACCAGCAGCTTTAAGCTTCTGCAGCCTTCACTTCCTTACTATGATGACTGTGTGGGCAGCTGTGAGTTAACTAATCCTTCTTCCTTAAATTCTCTTGTCAGTGTACTCAACCATAACATCAGGCAAAGAAGAGAGACACTCATCTTTCTCTTTCATTTCTTTTCTCTTTAAGTCACCTGTATTTACATCCATTCATTTTGGGAGTTAAATGTAACCCATTTACTACTTATTGCCCATATAGTACATCATCTAGGACAAAGTTATCTATGCCAAAGTGACAAAGGGAACATCCCCAAGCATCAGTCTCTTAAGCAATATGGCTGCTTTGTTCTCATGTAAACAATGTTGAGAAGGGTTGATTTCATAATACCTGGCAGCTCCTCATCACCAGTGCAAACTCTGCCTGCCTTGCCATATTCAGCATGCTCAGCTTCTAGATCCCATGATTCAAATTTCTTGGTTTTGTGGTTCATGCTTGTGGTTTGGGATAGCTTTTGAGGCTCTAGTTCCCACATCCACTTTCCAAACAGCAGGAAATTAAAAAAAGAGAGAACATTGCCAGGGCTTAATAATTAAGGGAGTTAGACCACGCTTTTATAATTAAAGAAGAATGAAATAATGGATACTGAGTGGGAACCAATGGGCTTTGTATCCCTCTACATAATCTGCCAAATGCAGGCTGCTATTCAATTATTCCGAACGCGGGCTTATTTCTTTATTTCTCTCATGCTGTGGCTTTGTGGAATGTCTGGGTCAGCTGCTTTTGTGTTCTGCCTCTGAGATGCTGGGACTTGCTTTTGGTGAGAAAAGTAACAACCTGATTAAATTGGCATTGGAAAAAAGTCTGTCGTTATGTAGAAATGCAGATGCTGTAATACTGTCTGCTAAAAGCTATTAAATGGCTTTCTTGGCAGGCATATTATTGTAAATAGTCTCACACTGGATAATTTTAAAGCTATATAGTAGTGATAGCCAGAGAACAAACAGGATAGCCATGTTATGATAATCTTTCTGTTCGACCTTCTTTTAATCACTGTTTGCCAGTACTAATTTTTAGTCCTTCACAAATGCTAACTCCCTAGAGTGTTCCACTCCCACTCTTGTACACATAGTGGGGGCTTTCTCAAGGCCACATGACTTCTGATGGCACCACCAATTTTTGATAGTTGACTGTATGCTTGCTATTCTGTACCTAGGATTTTGTGTTTAGACTTCTTCCATAGTAGATAGCAGGACATATGGACTATTTAAACCATAGAGTTTGAGAAGGTTCAGAAATCTATAATAACCATGTTGCAACTGTGCCACTTTCATACATCAATGACATTCTGATCAAATCTCCCATTAACATTTTTACCCAGTCTCTAACTTTCTTCCTTTCTCCAAATGTTCTTTTTCCATGTCACCTTAGTTTTCTAGATTTTTTTTCTATGTTTTAGACCCCATTCCACATGGTATTATTTAACTTTTATAGAGGATTTCAAGTAATTTGCACATATGAATATGGAGGCTGCAGTTAAATGCAAATTTAAACCTCGATGTTTTGAGACCTAAAACCTTAACAGCTGTTCTTTTCCATCGTGAGAGGACTCCTTACTCTCTCTGACAAGGTTAGGCTAGAGTCTTTTGTTACCAATACTGATGTAAACATGAACAAAATTTCCTGGTGATAGAAAGAGATAAAGAGAGGAATGGAAAGAAAGAGAAAGGCAAAAAGCAAAGAAGATGAACATGAGCCTAATGGCAAGTACATTTTGTACCCAAAAAGGAGGTTTATAACATAAGATTGTTGGGTATTGCTTACAGATAATAGGTAAGCTGATGTAGAGAGCAATCAGAGTGTACTCTCTTGATAGTCTTACAGTCAGCTAGTCTGGTACATTGTAGCAGGAAAACCATCCTTTACAAGAGGAACTTTGAACCACCTCTGTGTAAGGCTTATAGTGTATACAGGGTATACAGAAAACAGGGCAAATGACAAAAGTCACGTAGGCAGGTGACAGTCATATCAAGGTCAGTAAGATCATGTAGGCAGAGGATGGTTACATCAAGGTTGGTAAGATCAGGTATCCAGGTGTGAAGCAGGAGGAAGAGCAGTGGTGCCCTCCCCGCTGGGGGGGCTATTTTGGTAATCCCATGTTAATTCTCTGGGTCTGCTGGAGGCAAGCACCAGGAAGTTCCAATCTAGCAGTTCCTGAAAATGCCCTTAAGTGAGGGAAGCCCTTCAATTACTCTCTGGTATGTAAAACAGTTCTGTCTTCTGTGGGACTGCCCTGAGAATTCTAACTATGTGCCTGACCTCTGTTGCTAACTCTGAGGATATCCTATCTGATAAGGCAGACTCCTTGTGAGAAATTCCAAGCTAAGGACAGCTTGGAAATAAATTAGGATATATTGGAATGTTGTGCTGGAACACGTCTGAGTTAGGAGATGCAACGACTGACTGAATACCCAGGAGGCACAAACTTCCTTTGAAGTCATAATGCCTCTTGTCTGAGATCAGGCTTTTACCCCTGATATTGCAGATGTAACTGGAGTAGATGAGTGGGCGTGGCAATGTTTAAGGCTTTTAAGAGTTTAGTTTATCCCTCTTGATTCTATTTGTCTTGCTCAACCCTTGGTTCTACATCCAAATAAGGCCATGTGAGTATCTACATGCACTGAAACTACACTCTTCAAGCTCATGAAGTACACTTGCTTTAATAAGATACTTATCAGTTTTTTGTGGCTTGAAATTTATCTGTGTTATCTTTCACTTATTCTTCAATAGTAATACTTGCACTTCCCCCTCTACCTACAATCTAAGGCCCTGTCTATGGCACAGAAATGTCAAGAACAGAGCAGAGCATTGAAATCTCTCCCTGACTCCTCCTCAGCAGCCTTCCTGTCCAGGTACAACCAATAGATACTTCTGAATGACTAAACGAAATTACAAGTAAGACTACAGACATGGTGCCTCCAGTTTTTGTCAGACCTGGGTTTGTTCTTATTCTTTCTTCAGGCATCTTCATGTACATATGATTTGGTTTTCTGAATGAAAATTCATTTACTGAAGCTCTCAATTCCTGAGTACAGGTGCTTTCTTTTTTGTATACATGATGTTCAGTTCAAAACTGTTGCTTTTTTAACAAAATCTCAATCACTTTATTTTACCAGTGAAGACTCAGGAGCCAGATGCTGTAGTGAAAGCCTGGTAATTAACAAGGAAACAAAATAAAACAAAACAACAAAGAACCTCCTTCAAGCCAAATGTCTCTCCCTTCTACTTCCTGTCCATCTCTAACTGTTCTCCTGACTCCTTCTTACTCTCTCTGTCTTTTTGTTTGCTTTGTTTTTTGTTTTTTTTTTAAATTAATAATCCTATGTTTACTTCCTGTTAACTGGTTGCTTGTTCCACCTCTTGACCTATAGTTGGCTTAATTTAAAACTATTTACAGTATTGAAGCAAAAATCTCTTGGATTAAAGGTGTATGCTAAGGCTGAGCTACACAACTAAAAACAGGTTTTTCCAGTCAATAACACAATTTCATTGTTCACAGTGTGATCAAATATCCTGCAACATCACACTGTCCTTGCTACCTTGTTTATACCTTCAAAATTAGCCAATTGTCTCATCTTAAATACAGTTTTTTAGGTTTTTTGAAAAGTAATATTTTTTCTATTAAGGAGTAAATACAAAAGGTTTCCCGAACCTTGTCTTTAATTTTTGAAGGTTTTGTTTGCCTCTAAGTTAGCTTTCCATTGCTAGCCTTTTATTTCCCCAGCTACTTCTGTACCATTCTCTGATAATACTGTCTGTATTGTAGTGTATTAGCTCTTCTGTATTTGTAGCTTTGAAGGAAGTGTCATGGGACCTCATTTGCACTAGGGTCTTGCACACTATCTGGTAGAGCTAGTATTACAGACAAAGTTTGTGACTCAGTAATGTTCGCATCCATGGAAATTAGCACATGTGCCTGGAACTGGTGAACCTAAGGCTTCTAAGGAGAGCCTCTTCTCGGACATTTTGAGACTGCTGTAAATCTTGGCTGGACTGAATGAAATAGTAGCACTTGCTTTGGAATAGCGGCCAAATATCAGATCGACTCTGATGCCTGCTTTTCTGCCAAAATGAACAACGCCAGCCTGATTGGCTTAGGGTACACTCAGACCCTAAAACCAGGTATCAAACTGATGCTATCAGCCCTGCTGGATGGCAAGAATGTAAATGCTGGCAATCACAAGCTTGGTTTAGGACTGGAATTTCAAGCATAAATGAATATTGTACAATAGTTAATTTTAAACTATTTTGCAGCATAGCTACCTTTAGAATTTAGTGTACCTTTTAATATTGTATGTTAGGGATGCGAGAGTTGATAAATACCATACTAGACCTCGAGGGTAAGGTGATTCGGCTTTAAAGTTTTTAATCCTCTATCCTATGTGGGGTTAGTGAAGATTTTTTCCAATCTGTAGGATGCTGATTTGTCTTACCGACTATGTCCTTTGCCTTACAGAAGCTTTGCAGTTTCATGAGGTACCATTTATTAATTCTTGATATTAGAGCATCAGCCATAGGAGTTCTGTTTAGAAAATTTCCCCCTGTGCCAATGAGTTCAAGGCTCTTTCTCACTTTCTCTTCTATTAGCTTTTGTGTATCTGGTTTTATGTTGAAGTCCTTGACACAACTGAACTTGAGCTTTGTGCAAGGAGACAAATATAGGTCTATTTTAATTTTTCTACATACAGAGAGCCAGTTACACCAGCACCATTTATTGAAGATGCTTTCTTTTTGCCATTGTATATTTTTGGCTTTGTCAAAGATCAAGTGTCCATAAGTGTGCTGTTTTATTTCTAGGTCTTCAATTCTATTCCATTTATTAACATGCCTGCCTCTGTACCAATAGCATGCAGTTTTTAATCACTATTGCTCTGTAGTGAAGCTTGAGGTCAGGGATGGTGATTCCCACAGTGTTCTTTTATTGTTAAGAATTGTTTTTGATATTCTGTGTTTTTTGCCTTTCCAGATGAATTTGAAAATTGCTCTTTCCACATCTTTGAAGAATTGTATGGGATTTTGGTGGAGATTGCATTGAATTTGTAGATTGCCTTTGGTAGAATGCCCATTTTTACTATATTAATTCTGCAAATCCATGAACATGAGAGAGCTCTCCATTTACTGAGACCTTCTTTGATTTCTTTCTTGAGAGACTTGAATTTATTCTTATAAAGGTTTTTCAATTGTTTGGTTAGGGTTACCCGAAGATTTTTTTGTATTGTTTGTGGCTATTGTGAAGGGAGTTGTTTCCCTAATTTCTTTCTCAACCTGTTTATCATTTGTATAAAGGAAGGCTACTGATTTATTTGTGTTAATTTTATATCCAGTCACTTTCCTGAAGTTGTTTATCAGCTGAAGAAGTTCTCTGGTAGAATTTTTGGGAATGTTTATGGATACTATCAAATCATCTGCAAATAGTGATACCTTCATTTCTTCTTTGCCAGTTTGTATCCTCTTGATCTCTTTTTGTTGTCTTTTGTTCTACCTAGCACTTCAAGTACTATACTGAATAGATATAGGAAGAGTGAGCATTCTTGTCTTGTCCCAGATTTTAGTGGGATTGCTTCAAGTATGTCTCCATTTAATTTGATGTTGGCTGTTGGTTTGCAGTAAATTGCTTTTACTATGTTTATGTATGGGCCTTGAATTTCTGATCTCTCCAATACTTTTTAACATGATAGGGTGTTGTATTTTGTCAAACACCTTTTCTGCATCTAAGGAGATGATCATGTGATTTTTTTCCTTGAGTTTGTTTATATAGTAGATTATGTTAATGGGTTTTCATATATTAAACCAACTTTGCATCCCTGGGATGAAGCCTACTTGATTATGGTGAATGATGGTTTTGATGTGTTCTTGGATTCTCTTTGCAAGAATTTTGTTGAGTATTTTTGCAATGGTATTCATAAGTGAGATTGGTCTGAAGTTTTATTTTTTGGTTGAGTCCTTGTGGGGTTTAGGTATCAAAGTAATTGTGGCTTCATAGAACAAGTTAGGTAGTATTCCTTCTGTTTCTATTTTATGAAATGGTTTGAAGAATATTGGTATCAGGTCTTCTTTGAAGGTCTGATAGAATTCTGCACTAACTCCATCTGGCCCTGGGCTGTTTTGGGTTGGGAGGTTTTTTTCATGACTTTTTCTATTTCCTTATGGGACATGGGCCTGTTTAAATAGTTTATCTGCTCTTCATTTAACTTTGGTTTGTGTTACTTGCCTTGAAAACCATCCATTTCATCTAGATTTTCCAGTTTTGTTGAGTATAGGCTTTTATAGTAGGATAGGTTGATTTTTTTCGAATTTATTCCATTTCTATTGTTATGTCTCCCTTTTCATTTCTGATTTTGTTAATTTGGATACTGCCTCTGGACTCTTTAGTTAGTTTTGCCAGGGGTTTATCTATCTTGCTGATTTTCTCAAAGAACCGGCTTTTGGTCTTGTTGATTCTTTCTATTGTGTTCTCTTTGTTTCTATTTGTTTGATTTCTGCCCTGAGTTTGAAGAACTCAAGAAACACCAAAAAACCAAACAACCCAATCAAAAAAATGGAGTATAGAACTGAACTGAGAATTCACAACAGAGGAATCTTGAATATCTGAAATCTACCTGAAGATCCAGCAATAACACTCTTGGAAATATACCCAAAAGATGCCCCACCATGCCACAGGGGCATGTGTTCAACAATGTTCACAGCCTTGTTTGTGATAGCCAGAAGCTGGAAACAACCCAGATATCCCATGACAGAAGAATGGATACAGAAAATGTGGTTCATTTACACAATGGAATATTACTCAGCTATTAAGAACAAGGGTATCCTGAGTTTTGTAGGCAAATGGATGGAACTAGAAAATATCATCCTGAGTGAGGTAACACAGACCCAAAAGGACATGCATGGTATGTACTCACTAATAAGTGTATATTAGCCAAAAAAAGTACAGAATACCCAAGATACAGCCCACAGAACTCAAAAAGGTCAACAAGCTGAAGGGCCCAAGCGAGGATGCCTGAGTTCCACTTGGGAGGGAGAAGAAAGCAAACACAAGGGATGAGGACAGGAGGGCCCTCGGAGGGAAAGGGGACAGGGTGGGGGAGAAGAGGGGAACCTGATCTGGTATTGGGTGAGGGAAAAGGACTGAAGCCCTGAGGGCCAGCAGAAAGAATGGGAAGATGTAACATCAGGAAGTAGGAGGTGGGAGGATCCTCCAGAATGCACCAGAGACCTGGGGGTGAGGTGGGTGAGAGACTCTCAGGACTCAAAGGAAGGGACCCTGGATGAAATTCTCAACTGTGGGGAGGGGGAACTCACAGAACCCACATCCAGCAGAGAGACAGGGCATCAAGTGAGGGATGGGGTTGCCATCCCACAGTCAAAACTGTGACCCATAATTGTTCCTGTCTGAAAGAACTGCAGGAGATGGAAATGGAAAGGAGCCAGAGGAAAAGAAGGTCCAGTGATAGACCCAAAGTTGGATCCTGCTCAAGAGGAGGTCCCAAGGCCTGACACTATTAATGAGGATATGGAGTGCTCACAAAAAGGGACCTATCATGACGTCCCCTGGAAAGACCTAACAAGCAGCTGAGTCAGATGCAGATATTTGCACCCAACCAATGGACAGAAGCTGCTGACCCCTGTGGTTGAATTGAAAGACTGGAGGAGGCTGAGGAGGAGAACCACCCTGTAGGAGGACTAGCAGTCTCAATCAACCTGGACCCCTGAGATCTCTCAAACTCTGGAGCACCAACCAGACAGCATATACCAGCTGACATGAGGCCCCTAACACATATACAACAGAGGACTGCCGGGTCTGGGTTCAGTCAGAGATCATGCACCTAACCCTCATGAGATTCGAGGTGCAAGGAAGTTTAGAGGTCTGGTGGGGCAGTGGGTGGGTGGTAGATACATCCTTGTGGAGGTAAGGGGGCGGGGAGGAAGTATGGGATGTGGAATGGTTGGAGGGTGGACTGGGAAGGGAATGGGGTCTGGAGTGTAAACAAACAAACAAACAAACAATAAATAAAAGATTAAAAAAAAAAGGTCTTTACCATTTCAGAGATATAGCAGAAACTCCATTCCAGAAATGATCCTTTTTAGCTGTAGGTATGGGTTGGGGAGGAGCCCCTCTAGAGATACCAGGCTGCAAGTGGAAGCTGGGAACATATGGACCCTTTGTAAATCTGTATCCAGTCCGAGATAAAATTGTGACTTCCGGAGCATCGGACCCTGGTGTCCTGATCCTATCTGCTCAGAAGCATGTACACACCTATGTGAAAGGGACATTTTTAGACAGATCATCATGCCCTGTTCCCATCACGCCCTGTTCCCATCCTAGCCCATCAGTTACCTGTTTTACTGCCATGGGCTGGCCAGCCTTGGTCCCTCAACTCGTGGGAGAAACAGAGTCCTGGTACAGGTCGGCAAGATGTCAGCAGATTGACAGACAGACATGACTCAAGGGAGTGTGTACAATGAAGTACAATGGATCTAAAGCAGGAGCTGCCTCCTCTGAATGGTCATCCCCAGGCTCCCCCAGGCTCCCCCAGGCTCCCCCAGGCTCAGAGAGCTCAGGCTTGTGTGGGGCATGGCAGAGTCCCTGGGGACTGTGGGCCCCATGAGGATTAGAGGCTTGAAGGCCTCAAAGCACACTCTCACACACACTATGCTCACAGTCCAGCCCATACTTAGTAAACACCCATTATGCTAATCTTCTAGGCCAAGGGTCCCATTCTTCTAATCCCTGGGAGTGGCTTAGCTGCAATTCTAATGTGGTCTGCCCTAGGAGACTGAAATGAGGATTCTAGTTGACCTTGCCCTGGGATAAACAACTCCCATTCTGTAAACTTCAATTCCTGACCTTCCTTCGATATCTCCCTAACAATGCTGGAGGCAATTAGTCTGAATGGGTAACTTTCATCACAAAAGGAACTGCTGCAGTCACGAAGACCCCAGGGGAGTGTGTGTGGCATTAGTCTTTAAGGTGTTATTAGCTATTTCTTTTGTGCCATTTTTGGGTGAGGATTGTGTGCTGATGGAACCAGTCATTCAGGACTTAATTCTTCCTTGTGTTGTGGTGTAGTTTTCTTTCTTTCTTCCATTTTTTTAATTTTCTTTTTCCATTGCAAATACTTTCCATGTTCTCTGGCTCTGAGATGGGCTTGTGATTGTGTTACACCCTAACAATACTAGGGATCTAAACTGACTCCTCTTGTAGATGCACCACTAGTTTTTAGCTGTTTAATGGGTACATTATTGAGTCTTCCATTTTGTGGGGGAATTAGCTCTTCTCCTTCAAATGTTTAAAATAAAACTTGAATAAAATACTGGAAAAAATTGCCTGGTGACCAGAAACATGGGATGAGGGCCAAAGGACAGGACAAGATAGATATTTGAGATGAAGGAGGGAACAAATTTGCCCTTTGTTCACCTTTTCTTTCTGTCAGGCTTTTAATTTAATTTAATTTAATTTTTTTTAAATTAGGTATTTTCTGGGCTAATAACCACTTATCAGAGAATGCATACCATGTGTGATCTTTTGTGATTGTGTTACCTCACTCAGGATGATACTCTCCAGATCCATCCATTTCCCTAAGAATTTCATAAATTCATTGTTTTTAATAGCTGAGTAGTACTTCATTGTGTAGATGTA
>JADRCD010189562.1:0-15388 GCA_019843815.1 Montemys delectorum
GAGGAACTGAGCTCAGGTCCTCAGAACCCATGTAAAATCCAGGATCTGTGTTGTATATATGAAGTCCAAGCAATGGGAAAAGGGTGGAAAGGTGGAGCCAGGTGGATTAACTCCTAGTAAATAGCCTATCCAAATCAGTGAGCTCTAAATTCTGTGAGAGACCTTGTATCAAAAATAAGGCAGACATCAATTTAGAAGAAACCAGAAGTTGCTCTCTAATTTCCTATATATGTTGACACACACATGAACATATATGCATATGTATATGTGTACATCATACATATACACTGCTAGATAGATATATAAAGAGATACCTAGATATATAGTTTTACAGATAGATTGATATACATACATAGATACATACATACATACATACATACATATATACATACATAAAATTCAAAACATGAAAGATTCAAACAAGCTATTTTCACTGTTGTAAGCTTGGACAGAGTAGCTAGTAGGAATTGGGAGGTGTTCCTGGGAATGAAGTTGAGACAGTTCAGTTTTAGGAAACTGGGAAATGGTTGGATTAATCAATTTTGAATTTGAAATTTCTTCCATTGTAGCTGAAAACTCACGTGTTCATTCAGTCATGATGTCTATCTGGGTTTGAGGTGTCCTGAAATTGTATTTCTCTCTTACTTCATGGCATAGGGCTGGTCTTCCAAGGACATGACCAGAACCTGGATGGGATCCAGGGTAAAGCCTCGGGGCTTTACTCTCATCTGCTTTGTTCTGAGCTATATGCCCCATTGCTTTAGACAAGTGTGTTTTTGCCCCGTGGGGTGCTATGTTAGTGTTGATAGGAGCTGAGCAACACAAAGGAAGTGGCTAGTGAGCCATTAGTAGGATGGCACAATTTTTGGTGATCTGCAATAGCCTCTTTGATATTATCCCAACTGGATTAGGTTTTGGTTAAAAACGTAAAGTAGTGTGTACCAAGATTTAGTGAGTTAGTATCAGAGAGAATAAGGCTAGCCAATACCCTTTGCACTTCCTTAGATCTCTGCCTTTGCAGACAGGCACAGCTATGAGAAACACCCAGACCTTGGCTCAGCTGCTCTGGGGAACTGAGAGTTAAAGTAGCAGACACTGTGGTCAACAGCATGATTGAAGAAGGGCAGAAAAATGCTTCCTGGGGACTAGGATGGAGGCTGATTAGAGAAATGTTCAGGCAGATGTGTGGAAGCAGGAGAAACAAAACATTCAAGGAAAGGAATCAATGTGTATTTACAGCAATTATGTGAATAACACTGGAGATGGGAGGGTAACTCTATGTATATACTATCTAGGAGAAGGGAGTCAGAGCAGAAGGAGCAAACTGCATGGACCCTGGCAGGATAGGGACCATCTTCTCTTTTCCACTGTGAAACTGCTTACTATAGTAGAGAAAGTGGAAGGTGCCTCCTAGTCATCTCTAAGCCCAGATGTACTCTGCACCCCAAAACAGAAGGAAGGTAGGAGGAAGGACAATGACTATATCCTGGTTCTCACTCCACGTTTGATGTTTATTTCATCAATATGGGCAAATTCGTTGTACTTCTGTCCTGACTGTAGTCCTGGGCTGGTCATGTCCTTGAATGAACAGGCTAAGTTGGCATGGTAGGGGTGACAGTGTCAAGCATTAGATTCAGGTTTATCTTTGATTCCTTATGATTTGAAAGGTTCTCTTCTCATTCTCTATGTGTGTCTTCTAGAAACTGTAAACAGAAATGAAATGTTGTAAGAGATATTTGACTTTAGTATAATAATTCTATGAAGCTCATTAGCACCCATTTATTTAGTCATGGCTGTCACACATCCTACCTGAAAGCTCCCAAAGGTTTTGGGTTTCTTATCTATTTGTTCTCTTTGTTATCTTCTCTTAACTCAGATAGGTGCTGCCCTTGTGGTCCTTGGGAGCCAGGATGGGGCAGAAGGTGTGCAATGGAATGTCACAGCGATAATCAGGATCCTCCCAACAAGACCCTTAAGTGTCTCCTTGCTGTGAGACACTTAAGTGGTTCTATTTGAATCTTCACAGAATCTGAGCAAGAAATTATTAACCCCAAGCATTGACTTTATTTCCTCCACATATTACAGAAATAAAACCAAACAACTTCAACTATTGTAAATCATGCAATTTAAGAGCCATCTCCTCAGCCTCACTTTTAAATTTTTAATTTTAAACTTTTATACAGGTATATATTGTATATTTTTAAATGAATATTCTTTTATTTTTATTTTTATAAATTAATTTATTTTTTACACTCCATAGTTCATTCCCTGCCTCCCCATCACCCTCTGACTGTTCCACATCCCACAGCTCCTCCCCACCCCCCTGTCTCCACATGGATGCCCCCACTCCACCTAACCTCTAAACTTTGTGGGGCCTCCAGTGTCTTGAGGGTTAGGTGCATCATCTCTGAATGAACACAGACCCTGAAGTCCTCTACTCTCTATATATTAGGGTCTCATATGAGCTGGTGTATGCTATCTGCTTGGTGGCCCAGTGTTTGAGAGATCTTGGGGGTCCAGATTAATTGAGACTGCTGGTCGTCCTACAGGATTGCCCTTCTCCTCAGCTTGTTTCAGCCTTCCCTAATTCTACAACAGGGGTCAGGTGCTTCTGTCCATTGGTTGGGTACAAATATCTGCATCTGACTCTTTTAGCTGCTTAATGGGTTTTTCAGAAGGCAATCATGATAGGCCTCTTTTTGTGAGCGCTCCATAGCCTCAGTAATAGTGTCAGGCCTTGGGACCTCCACTTGAACTGGATCCCACTTTGGGCCTGTCCCTGGACCTTCTTTTCCTCAGGCTCCTCTCCATTTCCATCCCTGTAATTCTTTCAGACAGGAACAATTATGGGTCAGAGATGCGGCTGTGGGATGGCAACCCCATCCCTCAGTTAATATCCTGTCTTCCTGCTGGAGGTGGGCTCTATAAGTTCCCTCTCCCTACTATCAGACATTCCATCTAAGGTCCCTCCCTTTGATTCCTTGGAATCTTTTACCTCCCAAGTCTCTTGTGCATTCTGGAGGGTCCTCCCAACCTCCTATTTCCTTAGGTTGCCTGTTTCCATTTTTTCTGCTGGCCCTCAGAGCTCCAGTCCTTTTCCCCCATCCAATACCATATCAAGATCCCCTCTACCCTCCACTTTACCAACCCCCATCCTCTTTCCTTCCCAAGTCCCTCCCTCCCTCCCCACTTGTGATTGGTTTCTTCTCCCTCTCAAGTGGGATTGAGGCATCCTCACTTGGGCACTTCAGCTTGTTGACCTTTTTGAGTTCTGTGGACTGTATCTTGGGTATTCTGTAATTTTTTGGTTTTGGCTAATATTCACTTATTAGTGAGTACATATCATGCACATCCTTTTGGGTCTGAGTTACCTCAGTCAGGATGATATTTTCTAGTTCCATCCATTTGCCTGCAAAACTTAGGATGTCCTCATTCTTAATAGCTGAATAGTATTCCATTGTGTAAATGAACCACATTTTCTGTATCCATTCTTCTGTAGTGGGGTATCTAGGTTGTTTCCAGCTTCTGGACATCACAAATAAGGCTGCTATGAACATAGTGGAACATGTGCCCCTGTGCATGGTGGAGCATCTTTTGGGTATATTCCCAAGAGTGGTATAGCTGGATCTTCAGGTAGATCTATTTCCAATTTTCTGAGGAACCTCCAGATTGAATCTTTTAATTTTAAAGTTTTGTACAGGTATATATTGTGTCTTAAACATACCCCTTATGTTCCCTTATCCCCCTTTTTATGCTTCCCCAAACAGTTTTACTTCTACTTACCTTTAAATATGCAAATTTAACTGAATGTGCATAATTTCATGTAACTGTGTAAAATACAGAAACCATAAATGAAGCAAAATATGCTCTCCATATCTCTGCCACAGGCTTAATTAACTTAATACATTTCTAGCTAATTTGATTATTTCTAGTTGGGTCCATTTTCTTTTAAATGGTATAAATGTCATTCTTTATGTCTGAAAAACCCCCATTGTGGACAAACACCACATTTTCTTTATCCAGTCTTCTATTGTTAGACACTCAAGTTGGTCTTATAACTTAGCTGTGGTGCAGAAAACACTGATGTGCAAGTGTCTCTGTGATATGTTGACTTGGAGGCCTTTGGATAAATTCCCAGAAAGTAGTCTTAGCAAGGTCATGTAGTACAGTTTTAAGTTTTAAGTACTAGTTTTAAGTTTTTGAGAAACCTTTATAATGGCAAGTGTCTGAACAAAGAGGAACCTTTATATACTGTTGGTTGGAATGAAGACTAATCCATCAACTGTGGAAGGAATATTTCTTTTTTTCCTAATTCAAAGGAACATGACTAGTAGGTGCAGTGGAGGGAAAAGGTTTTGCAACACAAACTACTGTCAACTGCTGTGTGTGGCAGTGCAGGAAAGAAGAAGTCTATGACCTGGACTGGAGAAAAGAGGATGGCCAGGCAAAAAAGGAACAGGCTTCCACTAAAATGTGAATTGTATGGCTGGAAAATAGCTTTAGAGAACTCAGGTTTGTGACACCATACAGGTTTCTTCAACAAGCAGGAGAGCTGGACACTGATCCCCCAGCTCTGGCCCTGTATATGGTCTTCATGTTCTACAGTATGGAGAACGTACACAAGACAGTATTTGAGATGCATGTAGGCGCTACGCAAATGGATTTTTCAATGCAGTAGGCCTCTGTAAAATAAAAAGCATCATGTAAAATCTAGAATGTAGAGCTTTTGACAAAGGAGCATAGGCAATGGAATGGAAGAAAGATAATATGTTCAACTGATAGTTCCTGAACAGCTGGATAGCCACATATAGAAATAGCACCTCAGCATGGATCACATACCTTCCTCAAAAATGAACTCAAAAGGAAGTAGAGACCTTGATGTGAAAATGCAAAACTATAATTTCTAAAAGAGGACCTAGTAGGAAATCTAAACAAACTTGTGTTTGATAACTTTAGGGACAGACTGAGTTTCTAGTCCATGAAAGATGGATTTATAAGCCAAACATTAAAATTAAAAATGTCTGCTCTTGAAGGACTCTATCAAGAGAATGAAAAGAAAAGCCATAGATGGGAAGAAAGTCTATACAAAAGACTTACAGGATAAAGATTTGTTGCCCCAACTTTCTGAGCTCTGAAATGTACCAGTAAAAACATGCCAAATTAAAAACTAAAGAACAACCCAGTTAAAAATATGCCAAATACCTTTAAGGGGACTTTATAACAAAGAAGAAATAGAGATAGCAGATAGCAAGTTGAAAACATTCCACCTCACAGTTATCAGAGAAGTAAGAAGAGCAAGGGAGTGGCCTGCGCATAGAATGGACAAAGTGAAAATGTTCACAGCACCAAGTGCTGTTGAGCATGAAGAAATAGGAGCCCCTTTGTTGCTGATAGGGATGCTAAATGGTACAGCCTCCTCAGGGCAACTTTAGAAGTTCTTATAAAACACCTTTTTTTTTCTTTTGAAAAAACCACAAATGTTTATTATAACAGAAGACAAGCAAGTGAAAACTAATGTTTAAAGGTGAGGTGATGAGAGAGTAAGTAATCCACTGAGAGTTTATTTTGCCTTTGTAAAGTCTTAACATAGTTATAGAAATAAGTGAGAGAGAGTAAAAATGCAATTCAGGGAATTATAGAAATTACAGGCATTTTCATGAGCATATATAAGATAGTTTCACCAACTTTCTCATACAACTTAAGAACCAATGTTCAGTGACAAATTGGTAGTCCCTTTTAGGAAAAAGGCAGTGACAAAGAAATAATCTTTTAGTTTTAGAATTTTTAGACTTAATAGGGAATCTGGGAAGTTCTCCAATTGATCTCCTTGGTATTTCCACAAAGAGAATTAAAGACTTATGAACACACACACACACACACACACACACACACATACACACAAAACTATTTGTAATGACTTTATTCATAATTACTAATACTTAAGCTATCCTTTAGTCAGTGAACAGATAAACACAGTGTGGTATATGTAGACAGTAAATTATTATTGTGCACTAAAATGAAATGAGCTACAAAGCCATGAAGAATGAGAAATTTAAAGTGCATATTATTAAGTGAAGTGCACCTGGTCTGTGGACACTGTCAGTGGACAATATATGCCATTTCGGAGCAGGTAAAACTAGGTCAGTAGTAAAAGACTGTTAAAGGTTAGGTGGGATGTAGGGATGAACAGGTAGGGCACTGAGCAGTAAGGGCATGGGAATAACCTGTGTGATATGATAGTGGGAGGCATGTGTCAAGATGCATTTCCACAGTACTTTAGACTGCACAACAGTAAAAATCAACTCTAATATAAACTATGAGTTTTAGGTTACCCTGTTGCATCAATATGGTTCATGTATTATAATACCTTGTAGAGGCCACTGGTTGGCTGTACACATGTATGGTTAGGCTGTTTAATCTTGCTGTGAATGTAAAAAAAAAAAAGTTGTCTTTTAAAATAACAAATAGTTAAGAGCCATCTAATTAAAACACAAAGCAAGCAAAGCATAGATGGAGTGATGGATAGATATAATGGGAATAATTCTGTTCATTGCAAAGGATCAAAGTTTGTATGCCTCAGCAGGAGACTGATACGTTTTCCCCTCAAGCTTCCCAGCTTCAACTATATTTGTTCCTTTTCATTCATCTGCTTCATCTCATCTACTTAAAAACAATACTAATGAATTACAAAACCCTTAACCAAAACAAAATAAACCTAACAAAAATTTAAACAAGCAAGCAAGCAAACAAACAAACAAACAAACAGAAACCCCCAGTGGTGCAGGCATTGAGACTTCATTTTTATCTCCACTCTGGTTTTCAGATTTAACCAGCAAGTATTCCTGGAATATCTCTTCTCAAATGTCACTCAGAGCAGATACCAGCAGGACAAGCCTTCCTGCAGGGTCCATTCTTCATGGAAAGGGTTGGGGTTGTATCACCAGGTATAGTGTAAATATAAACTCCAAGTTTTATAAATACTTAGGATTTTTCTCCAAACCTCGCCCAAGGGCCTTTTGACCACCTTTAGTGGTAACCCTGGGAGCTCAGAGGCCTGAGAAACTCAGTTTTCTGTCATCTCTCAGAGAGTCTCTCTGCTCAAAACCACCATGCATTGTTGTGACATTTTGTGATGTGAAGGCTTGGCTTGCTGGTATCTGCTCTGTAGGATATTTGAGCAGAGAATAGATATGCCAGGGATATTTGTGGCCTAAATCTGGAAAACCAGTGTTGACTTGATAGTGAAGCTTCTATGCTTGTGAATTTTATTGTTCTTTGCTTTAGATTTTGTTCTACATTTTGTTGATTGAATGGTTTAGGTCTTGAAGAGAGTCACTGGCCTTATGGATGGAGTCACTGGAGGTAAGGCTGTGAAGTCCAACAAGACATAGCAGGTTAGAGTGGTTTCAAAATTTAGCTCTGATCTGGGTCGGAAATTCCCTTTTATCTGCCCCACCTTGTCTCATTCTGTAGGGTATTAACTCCACAGAATCCCCATATATAACCACAGATGGACTACCTATTCAAGAGCTCTTGGTATTTTTACCTGTCAGCAAACATTGTCCTAGGCATTCCTCTTCAACCTAAGGACTTAACATTTGAGAAGAAAAACATCATTTGATAAATGAGTTTGGCCTTTGGATGTTTGTCTTCAAAAAGTTATCCAGACTTTTGTAAAATGACTGAACACAAAAATGGTTGAGAAATCTTGGTCCAGATTGGACCAAGTGCTTTATATGCAGGTTCCTGAGAAGGAGGAAGTCCATTTATTGAGAGCATCTAAAGCCTGGGGTTCAGTATAAAGCAAGTATGTTATCTCTGTCCTTATAATCTGCTGTAGCTGTTAATGGCTCATCAGTTACAAAAGACCTTTTAAATCTTGCTCAAGATGGTTCCAGGAACAACAGCAAACTTTAGGGATGGGGTAGGATCTATTCATTGTCTAAGCCTCAGTTTGTCCAAATTGGTCAAAGAAAGATCCTTCCTCCATGGAGGAACTATTCACTGCCAGTAGCTCTTCAGTAAGTATAGGGACCTGGAGATCATCTACTCAGGCCATGGCAGGACTTTGATAGACTTTTGATCCTTGTTGTAGGTTACCACAGCTACTGAGGGATCATGACTACAGTAGCCTTGTCATCTCCTGTCAGAGATGGCCATGCACAAGAATGCATCTTGACCATAAGAACAGAATTCTTTCTACATCTTAGCTAAATGATTTTCCTTAAGACCTCCCTCCTTCTCTTTCTTTGATGGGGACTGAATCAAACATCTCACTACTACATCATGATCCTTACTACTAACTGCCCTATTATCCCCTGCTTCCCAGTGCTTTATAAGCAAGTTCCTGGGAAGAAGTAAGTCCATTTATTGAGGGCATTTCAATTCAGAGGTCAGTATAAAGCAAGTATGTCATCTCCCTCCTTATAATCCACTGTACCTGTTTGCTCATCAGCAAAGGAAAGTCTTTTAAATCTTGCTCAAGCTTGTTCCAGGAACAGCAGTTCACTTTAGGGATGAGGTAGGATCTATTCATTGTCTAAGCCTCAGTTTGACTGGATTTCATTTTACACTGACCGGGCTACTTCTTGGCCCTTTTCTGCACAGTTCCATGCTCTGTTTCTCCCTTGCTGTAATGACTGCTCTCTTGCACGTGAATATGTACACCTATGGTAGAGAATTATCCATCATCCTGCCAGCCTCTGCTCATCTTTTTAAATTTACGTGCAGTGCCTTGACAGCTCTATTTCCTCTTCTCTGCTTGCTCCTGAGAAAGCAGAGCCCAGTGTGGGAGCAGCCTCACTCACAAAGCTAGCCTGCATTTGTTTTATGACACACATGACATTGCTGCAGTGTCTTAGCAACATACCCAGCACCATGAGTCTTGGGACACTGTCGAGACGTTGTTTCCTTGACCACAGCCTTCATAGGACTCCATGGCGCTCCAGGCAAGGACCTTTGGTCCTTCCATTTACTGAGAAAGCTGAGGCTGCAGGAATATCTGAATCTATGTCCAAAGAGTCCCCTTGGGGGTAAACAATTTTAACTCACAAGAATTTATTTGCAGGTGCTGTAGAAATGCTCACCAGCTCAGGGCAATCCATCCCTGAAAAAAAAATGATGAAATCCTCCAGAGCTGCACCTACAGTTATTTCTGAAATCCCAAAGCTTCATATTTTTCCCTTGGTCTTTTTTGGATCCTATTTTGAACATATGGCTATATGTATATCTTATGTCTCATCTTTCTTCTTTGGAGGTCCTTTAGGGTAGGGATTTTCATTTACCACTGGATCCTGAGAGTAAACCACAATGCCTGTGAGTTAGTGGACACCAAAGACAATAAGAATGCAGACAAGAACGAACCCGGGCACTGGGCAGTGGTGGTGCTTGCCTTTAATCTCAGCACTTGGGAGGCAGAGGCAGGTGGATTTCTGAGTTCGAGGCCAGCCTGGTCTACAGAGTGAGTAGCCAGGATAGCCAAGGCTATGCAGAGAAACCCTGTCTGGAAAAACCATTAAAAAAAAAAGACTGAACCTGGATTCATTGATTAAGGTCTCCCAGATCAGGTCTCAGTTCAGGGTTGCATATCTAACACATGTGCTTTCTCTATCAATGTGCTCAGGTTGCATGGCTTTACAACTTAAGTAAAACAGAGCAAACCATTTCCATAATGAACGAGTAAACTTCTCTTGTGTTCTTGTGTTTCTTAGGAACAACTACATCTCACTCTTTGAGCTGTTTCTCCTGCTTTATCCACTAAGATAGAATAAATCAAATAGCATATTGCTACTGTTAATATTTCACTTCACTTTTAATAAATGCCCCTTTTAGGTGTTCTTATATTCTCTCAGAAGACTTAGGCCATAATTTTAATTTAACTGTTGAACAGCAATTTCAGGCCTGTAAGTTAAGTTGGCTCTAGAGCCAGGTTATATAACCCCATTTTTGTTTTATTTCTTGTATAACTTTTATATCATTTCATCACCCTGTGTTTATGTCATGCAATCTTCTTCATAATTTTATGTTGCACTTTTTCTCCAGTGGGCAGATCTTGACTGTCTTAGTCAGGGTTTTTATTCTTGCACAAACATCATGACCAAGAAGCAAGTTGGGGAGGAAAGGGTTTATTTAGCTTATTTCTACATGGCTGTTGATCACCAAAGGAAGTCAGGACTGGAACTCAAGCAGGTCAGGAAGCAGGAGCTGATGTAGAGGCCATGGAGGGCTGTTCCTTACTGGCTTGCTTCCCCTGGCTCATTCAGCTTTCTCTCTTATAGAACCCAAGACTTCCAGCCCAGAAATGGCACCATCCACAAGGGGCCTACCCCCTTGATCACTAATTGAGAAAATGCCCCACATCTGGGTCTCATGGAAGCATTTCCCCAACTGATGGTCACTTCTCTGTGATAACTCTAGCCTGTGTCAAGTTGACACACAAAACTAGCCAGTACATTGACCATTCGGATCTTCTGATGAGCATTTACACTGGTGTTCGTATAGGCTGGCATGCATGACTACATCTTACCCATATCTCATCTGAGTGGAGGTCTCTATCTCAAGCATCCCTCTTTTCCATGTTTCTTACTTCTTTATTTTGAAGGAACAGAACTCCTATGCTTGGTAATTGGTACCTAAAATGTCCTGGTTTCTGCGAGTATGAACACTTATTTTTTACTTGTACTAAAAGATAGCTGGAAATGACTGGTTTTGGTGTTAGGATATTCAACCATGTCCTCTCTGGATCTTCTGGAGCTGGCGGTCTGGAGGCCAGAGTGGGAGATCTGAACATGCAGTGTTCTCTTGTCTCAAGAAGTTAGATACTTGCATTTTTCACATTGTCCATGTATAGGTAAGGCAATATGGAACTAGAGAGTGGATCATTTGATCTCTGGTATGTTTTCCCATGTCCCTACAGCGTAGCAGAAGGAATAAGCCTTCCTCATGTGGTGGGGATGAAGACCTTCGCTAAACATGTACAGCTATGCTGGTCTGCCAGCTCTTGCTGTGAAGGGCACAGGCTGGCCAGATGATGTTTACAGTCTCAGGGCGTCTCATTTTGCTTTCAGTTATATGAACCTCCTCATGCACTTTGGGAGTAAGTACCCATAAGTTTCATTGTTGCATGTATCAGAAATTTAAATCCCCTCTAAGGGTCAACAAGAGTAGTGCATTTATTTCTTCCCCACGGCTCTAGATGTACAATTTTTTACTACTCGTGGAGATGTGTCATATGATGGCTATTTGAAGTCCTCACTGGGTATTCTCCTTAAACTAGTTCCTCAGTCATCCCTGAGCGGGACAAGCCCTTGGCCTTTCACATCACTGTCTTCTAGGTAGTGTGGCATAGGAAAGGCACAGAGGGTCTTGTGTTAGGTGGGCACCCCCTCCTTCTGCTAAACTATGCACCACTTGGTCGGGGCAGTAGTATACAGGTAATAAGTCTCAGGTTATCAAGTCAGATTTCTCTAAGCCCTCAGTGATTGGAGCTGAGGCCTTGTGGCAGACAGGCAAACCCATGATCACCATGTGAGTCTATCCCTGTCTTGAGTATATGGCTGTCCTTCCCAGATAAAAGGAGAGAAGTATAAATAACCTTTGAATTTTGTAGAAATGGCACCATGACCTTGCTCTCTTCTTGTTGAAAATCTGTTTCCATCTTAGCATGCACAGAAAAATCAGCATCATGTTCTTATCACTCTATAACAGCTCAGTTAATCCACATAGATCCAGTGTTTTACATCAGTACTGTTAAATGTTCTACTCATTCTACCTTTCTTTTGAGAGCTTCCTGATGGCTCTATCCTGAGCCTCATTGTTCTCTATAGGTGCTCCTCAGCTGTGACCCCAGACATCAACACTTGTTCTATTGTACCTTCCTGATTTGTGGAGCTGATAACTACTCAAAGGGTTCCTCAGAAAGCTAAGGTAAGTGGGGATTCTATTTTTGATATTTGGTATGCCCAAGCAAACATTTATTTTATGCTCACATTAGATTTAAACTTGGCAATACTATAAATACCTATGATGTAAATGATTTTGGCTTAAAAATAATTATTTCATATGCCTAGCTCCCTATATTCCTACTGAGAAGTTCAAAGCCACAACTATTCCCATACTTTTTTCTGTAACTCACCCTGTATATTTATTTAACATTTTTTATTTTAAAATTTCAGATGTGCTTTTACTTGGGACTTCTGACTGTTTTAATCCCCCTTTTATTTCATATTCAGAGAATAGTTGTGTACCTTTATTCTTGGAAATACACTTACTTTTTTAAAATGTGATAATATCCTCCCTTCTATTTTCTCTGATTTCTTGGGAAACTCTTTATTAGTTGGACACTCAACCTCGTGGATTGATCTAATTTTCTTGTCTTTGCTCTTCTAGTGTTAATTGCCTACCTTTTCTTCTACTTCCAGAGATTTTTTTTTACTTTATTGTTAAGCATTTATTTTGAACTTCTTTAAAGTTTGAGTCATTGTATTAAAAAAATTCTGAGAATGCTCATTTGTTCACCATATCTACCATTTATGAAAAGATTTTCCTTGTTTTATGGATTATACCTTCTCCCTTTATTTCTTTGAGGACATTAATTACATGTTCCTTGGAGATTTTTATACTTCCTGCATTAGTTCAGTTGCCACTGTATTTTTTTGTTCATGTCTCTTTTCTTAACTAGGACAATTTCTTTAAATTTTCTAAGTTCTTCATTGTCTCTGCAAACTAATGAGTTATGCTGTACTGTAGTTCCACTTGTGGGCCACAGAAGGCCAAGGGGTTGACATGTCTTTTCCTCATACATGGTTTTTCCACCATGGAGCTATGAATCCTCTTCTCCAGTCACAAATATAAACTTGCATCCATTTTCATCAGTGCATACCTAACGCTCAATTTAGTTCTCCAGGATGATAAACTTTTGGGACTTTGGGTCAACAGGGAGCTTTGATGCATATATCTCCATCACTCCAGCCTTCCCATCATTCCTTTTACTTGTATTCCCTTCTCTTTCTACACCACCTTCTGTTATCAGTTTCTAAGTCATCTTTTCTACCTAGATGAGGAATTAGACCGGCCTTCTTCCATACAGGCACTTGGGGCTGAGATGCTCGTCCTATAAGTCCTTTGCTGTCTTCCTTCTGCATCCCATCTTCCAAAACTGTGGCTTATTACTTATCTTATTTTGATTGAAGATGAACTGTGAGGTTTATTTTTATTTTTCTAATTTTTGCTATTGGAGGATGTGTTGGGGAAGAAGAAGGTAGCAGAGATGTATTTAGTTGGACACTTTAATAAAGAGAGGTCTTCTGTAAAAACTTTTAGGGAAGTTTCAGGATTTTTTGCTCTTAATGTTTTAAAGCACAGTGAAATGTTAGCCAAATGTTGGCTCACGCTCCCTCAAATTATTGGCAGCACTTCTCCTTTCCAGGCCTTGTGCTTAGGGAATCTCATATTTTCAACTTCTAATCCTGTAAGAAAGTAACTCCAGGTCTCTAGTAAAAAAGACACTCCAGATGTGCTGCCTGTAGTGGGGGAAGGGTGTGGTTAGCATGGCAGATTCCATCCGTGACTTCCAGTGCTCTCCTCAGTGTGGTTGTAGCTAGAGAAGAAAACCTGTTTGGAGCCCAGTTTTCAGCGAGTTTGCTTGGCTCAGCTCCCTGTATTGGTGTTGCTGCTTTTCATCTCACCCAATTCACCTAAATCCTACATTTCATGTTTCATGGTGCAAGATAAAAAAATTCACACTCACACACACAAAATTTTCACTTCCTTCGGTCCACTAACACACAGCTGAGGCTCCATCTACCCCATGACATCAATTACTTCTCTGTTCGCTCCTTTCTGGAGCTTTGATTCAGTTCTTCAACTGACAATGGATTTTCTGCAGGTGTTACCTTCATTGTGGCATAAATGCTTTTTAACCCTTTATTGTTACAGAGGATAAGAGGAAGGTGACTGATTTGTGGTCTCTGGAAAGTATTACTACCATTTGTCTATAACTTCATAACTTCGGACAAGCTGCCAGCATTTTTTGCCTCCATTTTCTACCTATAAAATAAGAATAATTGGAAAATCTCCCTGGTAATATTTTTGTGAGTAGTAAATGAAGTCATCCAGGGAAATTAATGACAGTATGACATGTGATACAGTGACTCATAATTGTCAATTCACAGATGTTATTCACCATTGCAATCTCAGTGCAGGTTAGGATGGAAGGAGGGTGGACATTCGCTTTCACTCTCTGTGAGGAACTAGAAGCTGTACACCTTTGCTGAGATTGACATGTTTGTATAGATACTTGGGGAGTAAATGAGCTGACACATGCAGAATACTCAGCCGACCTGGAGTCATTCTTACTGGTAGACACTCAATTCTTGATTGTTGAAGGAAACTTTTGTGTGAAATGAATGACAAGCCTGAAGGATATGCAAATAGATTTATTCCTTCTTGCTGTGCTTCCTCTTTGTAATTCCATTTTTATTTCATTGGAGAATAGGAGTAATACTGGCAAACCCTCGCCAATACTACAGCATTGATGTATATGATCAGTTTTATATAAACTATGAAGGGCATATTGATGATCATGTCTGCTCATGAGCATGGGAGGTACCAGAAGCCAACATGAGAAGAGGCATGCCTTTACCCAGGGAGATGAGAACAAATGTCTGTCCACTCCAGATCGGGCATTGTGGACAGACCAAAGAACTGATGCCTCTCAGGTCCATCTCAGTGGGATAGTGAGTTCATTGGAGTTATGTTTAGGGGCATCACTAGGCCAAAGGTAGCTGCAGCACCGGAAATCCTACCCAGCATAAGTGACAAATAATGACAGCCAGATTCCTTGAGTTCCCTGTTCAACTTGCAGGCAGCTCAACTGCAGAGTCTCCTCACCTCTAGTGTCTTGGTTACTTTTCCTGCTACTGTGATCAAAATACCCTGACAAAAGCAATAAAAGAGAGAAAGGTTTACTTTGCCTCACAATTCAAGCAAGGTACAGTCCTTCCTGACAGGGAAGTAAAGGCAGCAGGAACTTGAAGCAACTGGTTTATGAGTTTTTCTCTCTTCCTTTCTCTTTTCCTCCCTCTGCCTTTACTGCCTCACCCCACTCCATTCCTTACTCCAAGAGGGAGTGATTCAATTCAGAGGAAATAAGTACACAAGAAGGAATGCCCACAGGATGTTGTTCAAGATGTCTGGAAATTCCACTTGTTCCAAAACAAAATGCTGCATGTTCCACGTTTTCCTCAGAGGCTGATGGTGATAGAGAATGGCTAATTAGTGTCAGAGTCTCTAGACTGGTGGTTGGGACTTCCCTGCCACCATGAATAGCAGCGAAGCTCTAGGTGTGTGTGTGTGTGTGTGTGTGTGTGTGTGTGTGTGTGTGTGTGTG
>JADRCD010189563.1:0-16306 GCA_019843815.1 Montemys delectorum
GCACTCAATTGTGCTGCTGTATCAGGCTTTAAGAAGGAGACTGGATTTGACAATGAGTAGCAAGGGAATGTTTCAGGCCTTATTCACTCTACTAGCATAGGAAACGTAGCTGTGAAATCCATTCTGAGATGGTAAAATGCCAATGGAATCCAGAAGGCTAGAGGTAAGGCGATGCTCACTGTCCTACTTACAGTGGAATGCTGGCAGGTTTTGCATATTATAATCAAGAGCTGTCACTGATGAGCTTATGAACTTTTCATAAGTGATGACAGAGATTGTCTCTGTGTATATTGGAGCAGTTAAGTGATTTCTGAGCAGAAAAACAAATCACTGTGAATAACATGGAGTACAAAACTCTGTCAAAGTATGCATTCAGTACAGGAGCTGGCTTTGTGTGTGTGTGTGTGTGTGTGTGTGTGTGTGTGTGTGTGTATCCATTTTCCTAATAGTATCATGGGAACTCCATGGTAAAAATAAAAAAGAAATACAAATTTACAAAGTGTATGGAAATTGTATGAATGCTAATATGATATAGAGTTTGTCCAAGATAATCAGTAGAATACCTTCAGAGATCAGTGAAAGTCTCTGGTAGTAAACCATACCCTACTTCCTCCAACTTTTTCACTCAGAAACTTGAGAAAGTTTCCTTGGGAGTGGGTGTGGCTATAAAGATGGGGCTTTTCCTTCTTACTTTAGTTTGAACCTAGCACTAGGAGATGCCAGTCTGCCAGCTTCTTCATCAAGCTCCAGTGCTGCTCTATAAAGGCTAAATTTCATGCAAATGTGACTAAGAGATAGGGAGATGTTTTTCTCCACTGACTGTCCACCCTCAGGACAGAGATTGCACTCGACTTGGCAGAGAAAACTGCAGCCCCAGTTCTCCTTACCCTACCACAGTAGACAGATATGATTTCTATGGTAGAAGAGGAAAGCCAAGATCTCCAAAGTTTACTGTGCCACCCAGAGTCCTGTTCATAAAACACAGAGACACAGGAACTGTTCAGCAGGTGGCTATGAAAGAGTGACATATTGACTTTACTGAGGAGGACAGTTTGATTATAAAAACACAAAATTTCAAAGCATTCAATACTTTAAATAATTGACTTATTTGAAACAGAGCAGGGGAATTCAGGACTACACACACACACACGTATACGTATATATATACATGTATATATACATATATATATGATTAAAAACGGATGCTTTCATATCCCCTTTAAAAATTTGCTTTCTCTGCACCGTATATTTTAACTACCATGATCTACTTGTTAATGGGTATGTTGTGGCTTCCTTTTCATTAAACTCTAGAAAGTCTTTAATTTCTTTCATAGAAGCATTATAGAAGATAGCAGTGGCTCCACAAATTTCAAGTTAAACTGTAGTCAGGAGTCGGTTTTCCAGGGAAGCAGAGAAGAACACAGCTAATAGGAGCCCTTTTGGGGTCAGATCAAACCTCAAAGAATGGCTTCAAAAATATACCCATGAAAGTAATTTTGATTGAGTCAGGTTATGGCACAGCTTGGGCCTTGTCAGGGTAACAAGCAATAAAACAACTGCCTTGTAAGTATGGAGACGAGCAGCTAACTGTGATGCACATCGAGGATGGCAGTTCACCAGAGTGACTAGGAAAGATGACATATCGGAGAGTCCTGGAACTGTCATTCCAATGCCAATATGAAGACAGATATGAGCAGTTTTAGAGCTTTGTGTTCTGAGACCAGAGATCTTATGAAAGTATTTCAGGGAAGCCACTAAAGCAAACAAACTCACACACACACAAACACACACACACAAAGACACACACACAAACACACACACACACACACACACACACACACAAAGACACACACAGACATTTATACACAAAGATACAATACAGACACACAGATGCACACACAAAGTCACATACATAGAGATACACCTACATAAAGTCTTGGTCAGAGGATGAAACAATATATTGTTATTATTTTAAATGTTCAGTTTAGCTAAAAAAAAAATACAGGAGCTATGTAAAGAAATAGGAAAATATAACCTATATAAAGAGTAAGGGAGAGCTGCCAAGAAAAACTGCCCGTGGGAATGACCTAAATGTTGGACTCAGCAAAGACACATGAATCTTAGAAGAAACAATAAAGCTCTTTGGGATAAATACAAGTAACTTCAGACAGTAACAAGACCAATTCAAAAAAAAAAAAAGAAAGTAAAGAAAAGAGAGAGAAAGAGCAAGAGCAAGGGCAAATGTCACTACAAAGTTTTTGTTTTTGTTTTATTTTCTTTATTTTCTTTTTTTTTGGAGAGGAACTTGGGAAAGGAGATATTGTAAATAAAGGAAACATCTAATAAAAAATAAAAAAATATGAACATATGTACATATTACAAATATGTTCAAATGTAGAAAAGGGGGCTGATTTAATGGTTAAGAGAACTGGCGCTCTTCCAGAGGAACCAGGTTCAATTCCTAGCATCCACAACTGTCTGTAATTCCTGTTCTAGGGGATGTGACACCCTAACACAGACACACATGCAGTCAAAACATCTGTGCACATAAAATAAAAATAAAGAAATTACAAAAAGCCAAAAGGACACTTTGGTTGAAAGAAATAGAAAGGCATGATAACAGTGTCTCACCAAATAAAAGACTCATAGAAAAATGTGGAATAAGATAGTGGAAATGTTGGGCATGCTGACACATACCTATAACCCAGCAACTGGGAGATGGAGGCAGAAGGACCATGAATTCAAGGTTACTATGGGTAACACAGGGAGACTCTTTCAGAAGAGTGTGTAATAACTGAACTAGAAAATTGGCATGGAGACTTTGTAGTATATTTAAATTGGAAGTCAAAAGGGCCAGAAAATGTTGTTATGATTTATATAAACCAAAGCCCTCGAATGCACAGAAATAAAGAAAAATAAAGGGAAATGACTAGGGCCACTTGGAGAAAATGTGAAATAGCACTTACAACAGAAATAGTTACTTAAGCTGAAAGGAAAGAAAGGAGATACAAAAATTCTGGTAAAATATTATAAGAATATTGGCCGGAAACTCTCAATTTTCATGATGTATATCGATTACATATTTCGATGCTTATTTCTATTTAAAATAAGATATAAGGCAAATAGATCCACTATCAATGTGATAGCAAAAATGTGGATGATGAAGATGAATATCAAGAAAAAGCAACTCATCACACCCTAGTGATGGTGGTGAGATGGGCGGCTCTCCCTCAGTACAAATGATGGTGTCCAGAAGGCAACATAATCTAAATGTAGAAAGATTAGTAAATGTGGATTTGAAAACATGACTGAAAACTTACTGTAAAATAAAGTTGTTATAAGATAAACAATAACTGGGAGAGTTTACGAATAAAAGAAAATGAGTGTAAAAAAAAAGGTATTGTGAAAGAAATGATAACTTGGAGAATTTATGAATAGAAGAAAGCTCTTCGGAATCTAACCCAAAGAAAAATTCTTCAGTCTTAAAATGTCAAGCAGCAATTCAATGAAGTCAGCTCAACTCCCAAAAACAAAGGAAGATTTTATTATACAATCATTAAATGTATTGTGTACATTTCTCTCTTTTTTCTAGTGAATGATTTTAAAAGACATTATACAATATAATATGTGCAAGTTTATTATTGATGGATGCATACTAAAGAATGGCATAAAGTACTTCGATATGGCTGAGTCTATGGTGGAGTAAGGAAAGGATCCATGATGCACGTGAGAGCCCACAGAAGCTGATGAGTACAACAAGAAATGGTAAATGGGTATCAATATAATTAACACTTCTCTGTCCCTCTTTCTCTGCCTATTTATCTTGCTATATACATGCATGCACATACTAACGGCACATATGCATCCTTTAGTTTATATACTTTGCTTTAGCCTATTCAAAGGGACATAGATATTTAATGTAATAATTATGATACTTTAAATTTGTAAAATATATTGATGCAACATTAGAACAATAAAAGCACAAAAAGAAGGAATAATGCATTGAAAGGACAGTTCTGCAGTTCATTGGGTTTGCATATGTATAAAAGATGAAGAAGTGAAGTATATATTGACACTATATATTTATGGCTTTTCAGTCTAGGACCTTATATATAGCAGGCAAGTGCTCTGTTACAAAGCAGTATTGCCAGCCCGGTATATTTATGTTAAGTACCAAAGAAACTATGAAGAGAACTCAAGAATAAAAGAAAACCGTTAAAGTAATAAAAATATTACACTAGAGTTTTCACTGAATTCAAGGGAAGTATTAGAGTTAGGCCAGAATCAAGATACCTAGAAAGTAAAGCAAAGCCAAAGAAGACAGAAAACCTGGCAATCGTCAACCCAGTGATTCTTGTCACATAGTAAAAGTAATTGGAGGAAGCAATCCCATCAAGTAGCAGAGTGTCAAGCTGCATAAAAGCAAAGTGAAATCCAGCTATTCATTATAAAAGCACAGATTCACAGTTGCACATAAACAAACAGCTGGAGGGGAAAAGGCTGTATTGTAAGAATAGCCTCTGTGAGAGTTGTGCTGATGCACTCGAAGACCTCTGAAGCAAAGTGTGCTTGGATATAGAAAGACTGGTGCTCTTAACTGCTATGCCATCCAAGGACACCAGCCCACCCACAAAACTTTTGACCTCAAATTTATCCTTGTCTGGCCTCAGTGGGAGAGGATGTGCCTAGCCTCATAGAAACATGAATGCCAGGATTGAGGGAATTTCAGGGGGTCTATACCTGACCAGAGGAGGAGAGGGGGCAGTGGGGAAAGGACTGTGGAAGGGGGTGACTGGGAGGAGGACAGTGAACAGGAGGTAAAGTGAATAATTAAAAAAAAAATTAAAGCAAAAATAAGAGAGAGGCATTTTGTTTTATTGTAGAGAATAATTGTATAGTGGTAAAATTGTCAATCCATTAGGAAATGTAACAATAAACATGTTTACTGCTACTAAAACCCACAAATACATGAGACAAAACCAGACAGAAATGGAAGAAGAGCAAATTCTACAGCAATAGTAGGAACTTCAGTATTCTACTCTTGATAATAGATAAAACAGCAAACATCTATAGAATTCTTCTCCAAACAGAAAAATACACACTGTCTCAAAAGCATGTACAAGCAAGCTACAAAACAAGCCCCAGTACATTTAAAACAATTGGAATGAATAGGTGGGACTTCTGGGTCACAAAGGAAAAAAGGAGACTCAGGGAAGGAGAGGAGGCCTTTTCTGCCTTGCTTTGGAGGAAGAAGTATGCAGCAATCATGAGCAAGAATGATCAGAAGAGTTACAGCAACACAACCGTTTGGAGCCCTGTCACAGCTGTAAAAGCCTCTGCTCTGAATCCATACCCACTCAGCACACACCCTAGTCCCAGCTCAACTCCTCAGGGGTTCTGACACATTCAGGCTCACAGGCTCACAAGCTCAAAGGCTCACAGGAGGAACAAGCTCCAGTCAGTCAGCAAGTCCAGTTAAAACCAGGGAAAACCAGATGGCAATAGGCAGGTGCAAGAACATAAGCAATAGAAACCACTACTACTTAGCAACATCAGAACCCAGTTCTCCCTCCACAGCAAGCTGTGGATACCCCAACACACCTGTAAAGCAAGAATCAGATTTAAACTCTCATCTCATGAAGATAATAGAGGACATTAAGAAGGACTTAAATAACTTGCTGTAAGAAATACAGGAAAATACAGGTAAACAAGTAGAAGCCCTTAAAGAGGAAACATATAAATCCCTTAAAGAAATACAGGAAAACACCATCAAAAAGGTGAAGGAATTGAACAAAACTGTCCAGGACCTAAAAATGGAAATAGAATAATTAAAGAAAACACAAAGAGAGACAACCCTAGATATGGAAAACCTAGGAAAGAGATCAGAAGTCACAGATGCAAGTATCACCAACAGAATACAAGAGATAGAAGAGACAATCTCAGATATAGAAGATACCATAGAAGACATTGACACAACAGTCAAGGAAAATACAAAAAGCAAAAAGCTCCTAACCCAAACCATTCAAGAAATCCAGTACATAATGAAAAGACCAAACCTAGGAATAATAGATATAGAAGAGAGTGAAGATTCCTAACTTAAAAGGCCAGCAAATATTTTCAACAACGTTATAGAAGAAAACTTCCCTAACCTAAAGAAAGAGATACCCATAAACATAAGAAGCCCACAGAACCCCAAATAGATTGAAATTCCTCCAGTCACATAATAATCAAAATGCCAAATACATAGAACAAAGAAAAAATATTAAAAGAGGTAAGTACTCAATTCCCCAAAGAAAAGAAATAGGCTAACAGACGGTACGGAAACAGAATCCAGCATTTTGCTGCATACAGGAAACGTACCTCAGTGACCAAGACAGGCATTACCTCAAAGAAAAAGGCTGGAAAAGTTTTTTTCTAAGGAAATGGTTCCAAGAAATAAGCTTGAGTAGCAATTATAATATCCAATAATATAGGCATTCAACAAAAGATACCAAAAAAAGATGGGGAAGAACACTACATACTTATCAAAGAAAAAGTCCACCAAGATGAACTCCCAATTCTGAACATCTATGCCCCAAATGCAAGGGGACCCACATTTGTAAAAGAACATTACTGAAAAAAAAGCGCACACTGAACCTCACAGAATAATAGGAGATTTCAATAGCCTACTCTCACCAATGAACAGACCATGGAAACAGAAACTAAATAAGAGACACATTAGAGAAACTAAAAGAAGTTATGAACCAAATGGATTTAACAGTTATCTGTAGAACATTTCACCCTAAAAACAAAAGAATATACCTTCTTCTCAGCACCTCATGGTACCTTCTCAAAAATCAACCATGTAATCAGACACAAAACAAACCTCAATAGTTACAAGAACATTGAATTAATCCCATGTGTTCTGTTGGACCACCAAGGACTAAGGCTGGTCTTCAATAACAATGAAAACAACAGGTAGCCCACATACACATGGAAGCTGAACAACTATCTACTTAATGATAACCTGGCCAGGGAAGAAATAAAAAAGAATTTAAAGACTTTTTAGAATTTAGTGAAAATGAAGGCACAACATATCCAAAGTTATGGGACAAAATGAAAGCAATGCTAAGAGGAAAGCCCACAGCTCTGAGCACCTCCATAAAGAAATTGGAGAGAGCGTATAGTAGCAGCTTAACAGCACATCTGAAAGCTCTAGAACAAAAAGAAGTAAATACACCCAAGAGGAATAGACAGCAGGAAATAATCAAACTTCAAGTAGAAATCAACCAAGTAGAAACAAAGAGAACTATACAAAGAATCAACAAACCAGGAGTTGGTTTGCTGCAGGTCGGCCGATTTGGGCCTCCCTCAACCCTCAGGAGAAACGGGGTCCTAGTCAGGTCCATGAGGCATAGGCGAAGAGTGACAAACAGAGCCAACACAAGAGTGTGTGAATCTGAATGTATTTGTGCAAGGTGAAATTTAGGTTTTTATAGCATACATCAAGCAGGGCATATGACAAGAGTCACGTAGGCGGGCAGGGGTTACAACAAGGTCAGTAGGATCAGAGGGTAAGACTGGAGTCACGTAGGTGAGTGACCATCACTTCAAGGTCCGTAGAGTCAGGTAGCCAGGTGAGAAGCAGGGCGGAAGGGCGGTGGTGCCCTCCCTGCTGGGGCTAATTTGGTATTCCTATGCTAATTCCCTGATTCTGCTGAAGGTAAGACTAGGATAGTCCGGTCTGGCATTTCCTGTTAATTTTCTGGGTCTAGCTGGAGGGGAGCACCTGGAAGTTCCCACCTAACAGTTCTAGCTAATGTCCTTGAATTTCTAGTATGTAAAACAGTTCTGACCATTGTGGGGCTGCCCTAAGGAATGAGGAATGAGCTTGACCTCTGTTGTAACTCTAAGGGCAGAACCTGTCTGACAGGCAGATTCCTTGAGAGAAATTCCAAGCTAAGGATAGCTTGGAATTAAATTAGGATATATTAGAATCATCGTGCTGGCCAGGAAACAAAATGCCCAATCTTAGCCATAAACGAATCATTTCTTGAGGTACCTTTATGCCTAAATATGAGGGCATGTTGACGATTGGAAAGACTGATCTGGAACATGTCTGAGTTAGGAGATGCCAGCGACTACCTTGAATAGACAGGAGGCACAGTTCCCTTTTGGGTCCTTATTGCCTCTTGCCCTTGATCAGGTTTTTAAGCTTGATACTGCAGACATGACTGGTGTAGAAGAGTGTGCATGGCATTGGTTCTTGGAGAAAATCAACAAGATCGATAGACCCTTAGTAAAATAACTAGAGGGTACAGAGAAAATATCCAAATTAATAAAATCAGGAATGAAACAAGAGACATAACAACAGAAACTGAGGAAATCCTAACAATAATCAGGTTCTACTATAAATTCTATATCAACAAAACTGGAAAATCTAGAAGAAACAGATGATTTTCTAGACAGATACTAGATAGCATGTTTAAATCAGGATAAGATAAACCATCTGAACAGTCCCATAATCCCTAGAGAAATAGTAGCTGCCATTAGATGTCTCATAACCAAAAGAAAAAAAAGTCCAGGACCAGATGGTTTTAGTGTAGACTTCTATTAGACCTTCAAAGAAGACCTAATACCAATACTTTTTAAACTATTCTACAAAATAGAAAGAGAAGGAACACTACCCAATTCTTTCTATGAAGCCACGATTACACTGAGACCTAAACCACAAAAAGACCTAACAAAGAAAGAGAACTTCAGGTGGATTTTCTTTATGACTATCGATGGAAAAATATTCAATAAATTCTCATGAACCAAATCCAACAATACACTAAAATGATCACTCATCATGACCAAGTAGGCTTCATTCCAGATATGCAGGAATGATTCAATATACAGAAATCCATCAGCAAAATCTACTATATAAACAAACCCAAAAGAAAAAAAAACACATGATCATCACATTAGTTGTGAAAAAGTCTTTGACAAAATACAACACCCCTTAATGTTAAAAGTATTGGAGAGATTAGGAATTCAAGGCCCATAACTAAATATAATAAAAACAATATACAGCAAACCAATAGCCAACATCAAACTAAATGGAGAGAAACTCAAAGCAATCCTATTAAAATCAGGGACAATATAAGGCTTCCCACTATCTCCCTATCTATTCAAAATAGTACAGGAAGTTCTAGCTAGAGCAATTAGACAACAAAAGGAGGTCAAAGTGATACAAATTAGGAAGGAGAAGTCAAGGTATCACTATTTGGAGATGAGATGATAGTATACTTAAGCAACCCCAAAAATTCTACCAGAGAACTCCTACAGTTGGTAAACAAATTTAGCAAAGTGGATGGATATAAAATTAATTCAAACTAGTATCCTTTCTCTGCTCAAAGGATAATCTGGCTAAGAAAGAAATTAGGGAAATGACACCCTTCACAACAGTCACAAATAATATAAAATATCTTGGTATGACTCTAATCAAGCAAGTGAAAGATCTGTATGACAAGAACTTCAAGTCCTGAAAGAAAGAAATTGAGGACTACCTTAGAAGATGGGAAGATCTCCCATGCTCATGGATTGGCAGGATTAACATAGTAAAAATGGCCATGTTATTGAAAGTAATCTTTAGATTCAATGCAGTCCCCATCAAAATTTCAACTCATTTCTTCATAGGGTTAGAAAAAGAAATTCTCAAATTCAGTTGGAATAACCAAAAACCCAGGACAACAAAAACTATTCTCAACAATAAAAGAACATTTGGGGGAATCACCATCCTCATTGACCTAAAGCTGAACTACAGAGCAATAGTGATAAAAACTGCATAGTATTGGTACAGAGACAGGCAAGTAGATCAATGGAATAGAACTGAAGACCCAGAAATGAACCCACATACCTATGGTCACTTGATCTTTGACAAAGGAGCTAAAACAATCCAGTGGAAAAAAGACAGCATTTTCAACAAATGGTGCTGGTTCAACTGGCAGTCAGCATGTAGAAGAATGGAAATGGATCTATTCTTATCTCCTTGTACAAAGCTCAAGTCCAAGTGGATCAAGAACCTCCACATAAAACCAGATACTCTGAAACTAATAGAAAAGAAAGTGGGGGAAGAGCCTCAAGCACATGGGTACAGGGGAAAATTTCCTGAACAGAATACCAATGGCTTATGCTCTAAGATCAAGATTTGACAAATGTGTCCTTGTAAAATTGCAAGGCTTTTGTAAGGCAAAGGACACTATCATTAGGACAAAATGGCATCCTACAGATTCGAAAAGGCACTTTACAAATCCTACATCCAATAGAGGGTTCATATCCAAAATATACAAAGAACTCAAGAAATTATACTTCAGAGAACCAAATAACCCTATTAAAAAATTGAGTCAGTGCTAAACAGAATTCTCAACTGACGAATCTCAATTGACTACGTACCTAAAGAAATGCTCAACATCCTTAGTCATCAGGGAAATGTAAATCAAAAGGACCCTGAGATTCTACCTCACACCAATCAGAATGGCTAAGATCAAAAACCACAGGTGATAGCACTTGTTGGCCAGAATACAGAGAAAGAGGAACACTCATCTATTGCTGGTGAGACTGCAAGCTGGTAAAACTGCTTTGGACATCAATATGGTGGTTGTTGCCAAAATAAAAATAGTTCTTCCTGAAGACCCAGCTACTGGGCATATATCCAGAAGATGCTCCAATATATAACAAGGATACATGCTCCACTATGTTTATAGCAGCCTTATTTATAATAGCAAGAAGCTGGAAACAACACAAATGTTCCCTATCAGCAGAATGGACAGAGAAAATGTGGTACATTTTCACAATGGAGTACTACTTAGCTATTAAAAACAATGGCTTCATAAAATTCACAGGCAAATGGATGGAACTAGAAAATATCACTCTGAGTGAGGTAACTCAGACACAAAAGAACACGAATGGTATGTACTCACTGATAAGTGGATATTAGCCCCAAAGCTCATAATGCTCACGACATAACCCACAGATCAGATGGAACTTAAGAGAAAGGAAGACCAGGGTATGGATGCTTCAGTCCTGCATTGAGGAGGGAACAGGATGTTTGTGTGAGATGGAGGGAGGTGGGAGAGAAGAAACAAGGGGGGGGGGGGAACCCCGAGTAGGGGGGGGGGGGGAGAGGGGGAAAGGGGGAGGAAAAAAAAAAAAAAAAAAATGTAGCAGTATGGAATCAGGAACGGGATAGCCACTGAAGGGTCCTAGACTCCAGGGAAACTGGAGGCTTTAGGGACCCAACAGGGATGACTTTAGTCGAAATGTGCCGAGAAGGGGAGATAGATACTGTAGAGACCACCTCTAGTAGATAGGTACTGCCGCCTGTTGAGGGACAGGGCCACCCACCCATCTCAAAGTTTTTAACCCTGAAATGTTTTTGTCCAAAGGAAGAGCAAGGACAAAATTGGAGCAGAGACTGAAGGATGATCCATTCAGGGACTACCTCACCTGGGGATCCATTCTGTCTGCAAACACCAAACCCAACACTGTTACCCTTGCTAAGAGGCGCTTGCCGACAGGAACCTGCTGTGACTGTTTCTTGGGAGGTTCAGCCAGCAAGTGACCAATGCAGATGTGGATGCTTGGAGGCAACCATTGGACAGGATGCAGGGATCCTGGATGGGGAGCTGGAGGAAGGACTGGAGGAGCAGAGGGGAATTGCAACCCCATAGGAAGAACAACATCAGCTGACTGGATTATCCAGTGCTCCCGGGGACTGGATCACCAACCAAAGAGTGTACAGGGAGGGATTTATGGCTCTAGAGGATGGCCTTGTCTGATATCAATGGGAGGGGATGTCCTGGGTCCTGTGGAGGTTTGATGCCCTAGCATAGGGGGATGCTGGAGTGGTGGGGCTGGAAAGGGTGGGTGGGTGGGAAACCAACCTCAAAGAGGCAAAGGAGACAGATGTGGGATGGGAGGTTTGTGGAGGAGTAACCGGGAAGTGGGATATCATTTGAGATGTAAATGAAGGGAATGATTAATAAAATCAGAAAGAAAAAAATGGAATCATTCTTTGTACATTTTCTCCAACTTCAATGAAATTAAAAATAAATAATAGAAAAAATGGAAAATGTATAATTATGTGAATATGAGTCAGAGAAGAAATGAAAGGAAGTTAGAAAACATTTTGAGATCAATAAAAGTGGTTATCAAATATAACCAAGCAGCCCTTTGTGTGAAATGTACAGCCCTGGCACCTATGTCAGAAAAGAAACATCTCATAAATATTCTGTCACTTTACCTTAAGACACTGGAAAAAGTGGAATAAAAACTAAAGCTAAAGCAAACAAAGAAAGCAACAATAATTACAATGAAACTTAAATGGGCAATGGGGATTTTGTTCTTCAAATGGCTCAAGCCTTTAATCCCAGCACTCAGGGGCAGATAGGGGGAGGCAGGTGGATCCCTGTGAGTTCCCTGGTCTACAGTGTGAATTCCAGGACAGCTAAACTCTGTGTACCCGCCCCCCACCCCCATGTACCCCACCAAAAAGAAAAGATAAACTTAACCTAGCTGGACTGAACCAAAGCCAGAATGCTCAAATTATACAAGTTAGCAAGGAAAGGAGACATTACCACTGATTGTACAGAGAGTACTAGCCTAAGGATGTCATAAGTAAGTATACGTTAACATGCTTAAGCATTTGTGACATGAATACAATCCAAGGAAGACTTTGATTCAAAATTCGATTGATAAAGAAAACCTGAGGAGACTCACAACAAATAAAAACACTGAATTACTGACTTAAAGCTAGAATGGCTTGACCCAGATAATGTCACCTGTGAATTCAACTAAACACCTGCCAGGTCATTTATACAAAGCAAATTCCTCCACTTCCAACTGCTGATTGATTCCAAGGCTGTTATTCCCTTCTAAAGCACAGTTGCATGTGAAGTTGATATTGCTGAAGGCATACAATTGACATAGCACTGAGATCGTATCAGGGGCTTAGGGTAAGAATGAGAAATGCATGTTCTATTTTACTTGGCAGGGCCTTAAGTGCAATTTAACTTGCATTATTTAAGATATGAATTCCATTAAGTTGTCTGGGAATTTGGGGAGGTAAGTTGTTACCTTGACATCTTTCCAGATCTTATGTTCATCCTATATCGAACAAACTTTAGATAAAAAATATTTTTTAAAAGTGGACCTGAACTGAGCATCCACAGACATCGTTTTTGGTCATTGTCCTCTAAATGATATAACATGACAAGTATCTAATAGCCTTTATCTTTAATAGGTATAATAAATACTCTAAAGTGATATTAAATAATGAGAGAACATATATAGACTACATAAAATAACATCACATTTTACATATTATCAGTAAAGAGGCTTGAATATCGTAGAGTTTGATATCTTTGGTCCTTGAAACAATCCAACATGGCTAGTAGGTAATGAATATATGTAGATCATAGCACTGTGTCATGTAATTTACAGATAAAAATATTTAGGAACACTTTATCCATCTTCATGTCTCAAACTAACTAGCCATTCAGAAATAAGGGAGTTGTTAAACCCTCTTGTTTTTTGCCTGCTTTTTAAATAGCACACAGAAATTCAATGTTTTATACATTATTTTTTTTTCAAATAGCTTTTTTTATGTGATATATTCTAATCACTGTTTACCTTTCCCAACTCCTCCCATATTCCATCTGTATGTACTAGAAAGAAGAAGGTCGAAAATAAAAATTTTAACAAAGGCTATTTTAAGTAAAAGCAAACAAAATGCAATCCAGTATTCTGCGTTGTATAACTGGGATAAAAATAAGATGGAAAAAAAAGATGAAATACAAATCAATTCTATTATTCATCATACTTTATAAATATTAATTTCATAATTAGTACAGAACTTTTCATTATGTTTTAAGATACTAGGATAATCTAACTGGAAAGAGTTCTGTGAATTTTCTATTCTGTCTTTTTTTTTTTTTTTTTGTCTTTTCACACAATTTACAATTTATTTACTTATTTATTTTACTTATATTTTATTGGTTATTTTATTTATTTACATTTCAAATATTATCACCCTTCCCGGTTTCCTTGCACAAGACTCCTATCCCCCTCCTCATTCCCCGCTGCCTCACACCTGCCCACCTACTCCTGCCTCAGAGGCCTAGCATCTCCTATCTTGGGTTATCACGCCTCCACTGGACCAAGGGTCTCCCCTTCCAATGATGCCAAATAAAGCAATCCTTTTCTACCCTATCCTGCCTATTTTAAATAGATAAAAGTTCACTGAGATGTGTAGATTTTGGGTCTGGTTAATTTTGGTGTGTGATGTTTATTTTATATTCAATCTATTTTTTGTTTATTTTTGTTGTTGTTTTTTCTTTCTTTTTTTCTCGAGACAGGGTTTCTCTGTGTAGCTCCGGCTGTCCTGGAACCCACTCTGTAGACCAGGCTGGCCTCAAATTCAGAAATCTGTCCGCCTTGCTTCCCAAGTGCTGGGATTAAAGGCATGCACCACCACTGCCCGGCTCAAATTAACTTTTGAAAATAAAATTTACTTTAAATCTTATGTTTAATTAAAATAATATACATTAAAATTATATCTATCTATATCTATAAAGAAGGGAATTGCTTCTGTTCTAATTATGTCATCTGATTAATTTTGTAGACAGTCATGCCTTATAAAGTCTTGAGGACATAACATTTTCCTGGTACTCTTATTACTCAATGTTAAGTTACCTGGTATAACTAGTCACTAATGTTGGAAGCTGTTTGAAGAGTCTGAAATACAGAGATATTTCAGCCCAAGCAAAGCAGTCTGGAGCTTAGACCAGTAGGATTTTGTAATATGTAAGACAGCATACATTTTTAAAACTTAATTTTTATATTGTACCAAAATTATAGCATCAGTTATCTCTGTCATGTATTGTTATTATTCTTTTGTTTGTATTTTAAACTCAATCAAACTTCAATTGGTATTTGTCATTTAATGCTCTGTCAGAAGCCAGGTAGAAAGAATCAGAAATATCAGAGAAATATTTAGTTTACTGTGGGAATTTGGAGAAAGGTACTGTAAGATTGTCCAGAAGAGGGAGGGGGTGTTTCATCAACTAGGAAACAATGGATTAAGAGTTTGAATGATGAACCAAGAAGATAAAGATGTATCAATGGGTGTAGAGAAAGAGCCTCCTAGAGAAAAGAGAGATTTAGGGGAGGTATGTGTCTCTTTAGCCGTAGACTACTGCTTTCACCATTTTGATGGACTCTTTATTCTGCCCTGAGTACTCAAATTTGTATTTATCAATTGCTAGAGAACTTCTTCATCCAAACACTGATTCGTTCTGTACTTTCCAAAGTGATCCTGTTGAAATGATTATGAACCAATATGACATTTGAAAGAGTTCTCCACAGTTTTTTCAACTTTTGGGGACTCCCAGGGTATAAAAGCCATGATATGAGAGCCAGAGGACATATCTTTCCTCTTCATCACTCTATCATGGTTAAGTGATTGAAAGCTGCTGTGGGGAATCATTTTTCAGCATTAAACTAAATAGTTTAGCATGAGGCTAACTAACTCCCTACTAGGTTCTACATTTCCACATTCTAATCATTATACAAAATAAGCTATGTTTATGTCGTATTGTGCATTATATTTGCTCCCAAACATTTTGCATATTGTAAGTTTCTTGCAGTTTATTTAGTTTTTTACTTTCCCTACCCATCTGGATTGTCCTTCTTGTCATCTCTTACTCATCTCCACTCTGTGTACAGATGCTTCTTGACAACATCAAGACTAGTTCTGGCTTCCTGTCCTAAAACATTCTTGCTACATAGAACTTCCCTAATGTCATCATACAGCACTACAGTACTGTTTCAAATATGCTCCAAAATACCTAGGACATTGGGACCTGGGTTTGATTCCCAAGCACTGCACAAAAAAAGCAAAAATATATTAAAAACTTTTAATAACATTTCTATTTATTAATAAAACACAGCAAAATATTACTTACAAAGATAATACCTTCTTCTGAAATGATAAAGTTTAAGGTTGGATATTATACTTTTATTATCAAATATAGTTTATGTACTTACCTACTTAGAAAACATGGCAGCATTATAACTAGGAAAACAACTAGCTTTATACCTTTTCTTTTTTTTTTTTTTTTTTTTTTTTTAATTAGGTATTTTCTTCATTCACATGTACACTTTCCCTCTCCCATTTTCCCCTCCAACACAAACAAACGAACAAACAAACAAACACAAGAACAAACCCCTTCTGCCTCCCCCCTCCCAATGCCTGTCCCCCCACCCTCTCCCACCCATTGGCCCT
>JADRCD010189564.1:0-7500 GCA_019843815.1 Montemys delectorum
GCCTTTAATTCCAATACTATGGAGGCAGAGGCAGGTGGATCTCTGTGAGTTCAAGGCCAGTCTGGTTTACAGAGTGAGTTGCAAACCCGTCAGGGCTACACAGTGTCTCTAAAATCAAAAGAAAAACATTACCAAGGAGAAATTGGCCCCAGCCACGGGGAGGAGGAATTTTAGGCTGCCTCCCACCCCTGCTGACACAGACTGAGCTACTCTCTTCCCCACCTTAGTAGACTGAGATACCCTGAGGCAGGGATTCAGAATAAATCCTGTTCCTGTAGGTGGTGTCTCTGCCCTGTTGAACTGAGATAACTTTAGACTCTCAGAACAGCCTCTGCCAATAAATCTCATCTGTGCAGAAGATATGAGCCTATCTGTTCTCCCTCTGACTATTTATTGACATGACATATACTTGGCTGTTTCACGTCTCACTTATTCCTGATTATAACCCCCAGGGGCAGGCCGATTAAGTAACTTGTACAGACTCATGCATAAAGAAAAGGATACAGTTGTAACCAGAAACCAGGACTGAGTGTGAGGTCTGTGCTGGACTTATCAAGCCGGAAACATCTTGTGCTTCTTCACACGTGAATCTGCTACTCTTGTTTATTTTCAAAGTATTCGATCAGAACTCTGAAAGTTCTCATGCTTCAGTTAGAATTGTATGTGTATGCCTATGCTGATGTCTAAGTCTGTGGGTGCTCTTGGAGGCCAGAAGAGGGCAGTGGATCCCTTCAGCTGGAGTTACAGGTCCTGTGAGAGCAGTGCTGGGTAGATGCTGGGAAATGCTCTTCTTCCGCCTCTTCTTCCTCTTCCTCCTCTTTTTCCTCCTCCTCCTCCTTCTCCTTCTTCTTCTTTTTTGTTTTTTTTTTTCCAGACAGGGTTTCTCTGTATAATCCCCGGTGTCCTGGAACTCAGAAATCCGTCTGTCTCTGCCTCCCAAGTGCTGGGATTAAAGGTGTGCACCACCACTGCCTGGCTGGAACTGTTCTTCTGTCCTCTCCAAATGTTCTTGACCACTGATCAGTCTTTTCAGCTCCACACGGCCTGGGTGGCCTGACTTACTGAGTCAGTGTCTCTTTAACGTCAGTAACATTTATTTTTTTCACCACACGCTGCCATATCACTCGTTAGTTTTAAATTCCCTTTAAAATGTCTTATCAGAGACTGTGCTCTGGGTGTACACAGGCAATTGTTTACATAAGTGTTTAACTTGGTTGTGTACTTTGGTATATTCTTTATGGACTTCCAGGACTAAGTCACATTAATCATATTAATCTTTTTATGGCCATTATTGTTACTTTCATTTGTCTCATAGCAATTTTTGAAGGTAAGAAAGAGGGTAAGAGAATAATAATGTCTTTGTTTCTCTAAGTTCTAACTTTTGCTCAGATATTGTTACTTTAATACTTTTAAGTAATTTAGTTAGAATACATTAAAGATGACTGAAGATGAGCTTTTCATGCATGATCGGATGAATGGATCTTTCACTTCATCTTTCATGACGGAACGCTGAGACTCAGATGGATATCAACCAATATCTTCAAGTTTTAGATTTCTTTAATTCAAAGTTTCTCAAAAGAAATAAAACAGAAAACGCCAATGATCTGATCAAATGTACAGTTCAAAAATAGGAAAGGAAACTGCAAGGTCACCTTCAACTGGCCAAACAAGCCGTCACTGCTAAGTTTGTTGTTCTACTCAAACAAGAATTTAAAAATTAACTCCTGGCCATATAATTGTTTCGTGACAATGTGGGAGTTATTTCTTCTGAGTATTGTAGCTCTTAAGTGTTGTGGCTCTTAGTTGATGATAGATGTCTGTGATGGTTGGTTCATCGTTTCCAAGGCTTGTTTCTGAAAAGCTAAGATTCTAGTGAACTATCATGAGCATAAGAGAAATGCACTTTTGATTTTGTTGTTGTTTCCTTTTTTTTTTTTAAACTAATGTGTTGATGCTCTTCAGGCATAGTGTAGGGGCTGGGGAGGTGGATCAACTGTTAAGAGCTCTTGCTGCTGTTGCTGAGAACAGGGACTGGAGTTCAGTTCCTAGCACCTACAGGAAGCAGCTCACGATCACATGGGACTCCAGCTCCAGGGAATCTGATGCTTGTACATGTACCTCACTCACATGTGCATATCTACACAGATACAGCACTCACATGTGCATACCTACACACAGATACAGCCCTCACATGTGCATACCTACACACAGATACAATACTCTCATGTGCATATTTACACACAGATACAACACTCACATGTACATACCTACACAGATACAACACTTACATGTGCATACCTACACACAGATACAGCCCTCACATGTACATACCTACACACAGATACAATACTCTCATGTGCATATTTACACACAGATACAATTAAAACAAACAAACAAGCCTAAAATATAAAGTAATCTTTTTACAACACGGTAAATTTAGACAGAATGGTTTGCTTTTGTTAGCATGCATGTTTGTGGTTTTTTGAGACAGAACCTATATAGCTTAGCTATGCTAGACTTATGATTCTAATTCTCTTCCCTCTACCACCACAGTGCTGGGTTACTGGCTTACATCAGTCAGGCTGGAATCACTTTTATGTTAATTAGTATAAACAGCCAGGAACATATTGACACTATATCTCCCACAACCTTAAATCTGGTATTCGGGAATGGTATTCTGGTATTCAATGGGAAGGAAAGGGATTGCTTTCAGGAAAAGACACCATAAAGGGGGAAAAAAAAGCCCAAAGTCAAGTTATTGGGTGAAAAACATGTTTTGTTTTTTGTTTGTTGTTGTTGTTGTCAATTTTTTAAAGACAGGGGTTCTCTGCGAAGCCTGTTGTCTTAGTCAGGGTTTGTATTCCTGCACAAACATCATGACCAAGAAGCAAGTTGGGGAGGAAAGGGTTTATTTAGCTTACTTCCACATGGCTGTTGATCACCAGAGGAAGTCAGGACTGGAACTCAAGCAGGTCAGGAAGCAGGAGCTGATGCAGAGGCCATGGAGAGATGTTCCTTGCTGGCTTGCTTCCCCTGTCTTGCTCAGCTTGCTCTCTTATAGAACCCAAGACTATCAGCCCAGGGATAGCACCACCCACAATGGGCCCTCCCACCCTTGATCACTAATTGAGAAAATGCCTTACAGCTGGATCTCATGGAGGCCTTTCCTCAAGGGAGGCTCCTTTCTCTGTGATAACTCTAGCTTGGGTCAAGTTGACACACAGAACCAGCCAGTACACCTGTCTTAGAACTTGTTTTGTAGACTAGGGTTCTGCCTGCCTCTGCCTCCCAAGTGCTGGTAATAAAGGTGTGTGCCACCACCACCTGACTGAGAAAATCATATTAATTTAGCCTGTAATATAGTCCAGCAATCCAATGTTGAAGAATTATCATCATCATCATCATCATCATCCCTGGTCACTAGTCATATAACCTCAGCTGGGAAAAAGAGAAAGAGAGAAATCAAAAGCAAGAAGGGAAAGGGAGAAAAGCAAGGGTGTGGAGTGCCCACAAAAGCAAAACCAGAGAAATGCTTTGATCTTTCCCTTGGCACTGTTACCTCTGCAGCGGTACGGTGAGCCTTAGTAGGCCACCCAGCACCCAAGGCGATCTCACTCTGCCCTCTCACCCCTCTTCCTCTGGAGGACTAAGAACAAGACTTGACACAAAGCTAGCTCTTTGCCTGAGCTTTCATCCTGAATCTCGCTCGCTCGCTCGCTCGCTCTGGCTTCTTCCCACGCCAGGCTAGTCTCAGGTGATCTTCACTTGAGCGACCAGGTAGCCATTTCCCCCCAGGTCAGTTCCCTTCACACTTGTTTCCTGACACGCTCACTTCTAACCTGCCTCCTGCTTTCCAATGGGGGTAGAAAATAATCACAGGAGGCAGAGGGAGGGAAGGAGTTGGGTGGGGGAGGGGAAGGGAGGAGAAAGGGGGAACAGGATCAGGTAAGGGAGGAGGAGGGAACAAGAGAGAAGCCCAGAGGGCCAGGAGAATGAATGGAAATATTCAGCCTCCGGTAGGGGGTGGAGGTGGGAGGTAGGTGTGTGTGGGGGGGAGGGGGACTCTCTAGAAAGTACCAAAGGAGGTGAGAGACTCCTAGGACTCATGACCTTAGCCAAAATGTCCAACCATGGGGAGATGAAATAGACAGGGCCTCAAGGGGAAGAACAGGATCACCAACCCCCAATACAAATTTCTGACACAGAATTCCTCTCTAAAAGAACCACAGAGACAAAAATGGAGAAGAAACTGAAGGAAAGGTGGTCCAATGACCTGCTGAACTTGGGATCCATCTCCTGGGGGGTAGGGGGCGGGGCACCAAGACCTGACACTATTACTGATGCCATGGTGTACTTACAGACAGGGGCAGATGCTTACACCCAACCATTGGACTGATGTCGGGGATCCCTATGGTTAAATTAGGGGAAGGATTGGAGAAGCTGAAGGAGAGAATGATCCCAAAGGAAAACCAGCAGTCTCAACTAACCCTTATCCTGGGAGCTCCCAGAGACTGAGCCACCAACCAGGCAGCATACATGGGCTGGTCTGAGGCCCCCAGCACATACGTAGCAGAGGACTGACTGCCTGATCTGGCCTCAGTGGGAGAAGACTTGCCTCACCCTCCAGAGACTTGGGACCCCAGGGAAGGGGGAGGTCTAGTGGGGGGGAGCACCCTCTCCAAGGCAAGGGGGAGGAGGCGTGAGATGAGGAACTGTGGGAGAGGGGACCAGGAGGGCGAGCAACGGCTGACATGTAAATACATAAAATAATTTTTTAAGAAGGTAAAATTGAAAGGTTTTAAAAGCTTGGTTTTTGTGTGTACGTGTGTGAGTGTGTGTGGCACACGTATACAAGCACCTGCAGGTGCCAGCCGAGTGGCTCAGATCGTCTACAGCTGGAGTTACAGGCAGTTTGTGAGCCACCCAAGTGGGTGTTAGAAGAGCAACAAGCGCTCTAACTTCTGAACCATCTCTCCAGCCCCACTTTAGTTCTACCTTCGGTTACTTCTTAAAGGGTGGACTTTTACCTATTGGCCAAGAGTCGTAAGCTAGTGCTTGCCCCAGGTTTAACTCATACTGTAGAGATGAGCAGCGTGAAAGCAATGGAGACCTGAGCCCGCCATGGTTTTAGCACTGAGGCTGACAGGGAACAGGCTAGGTTCATGGGGGTCTGGGTTACAGACTTCCGTTTTGTTATTTTGTTTGTTTGCTTTGTTGGCAGTGATGGTTTGTTTGTGTGTTTTCTTTAGTTTTGCCCCTGTTACTTGCGGGCTAGCCAGACTTCAGAAAACACTGGCTGCCTTATGTGTTACTGGGGTCAGAGGTGCCTGAGCCATTGTTCTTAAATAAATTCCTCATCTTCATCAGGATAAGGGGTGGGAAGGCCTCACTCCTGTTCCAACCATAGACTCCATTCTGCCTCTCTTGGGCTGGATTTTCCTCCTGCTCATTTTAATGTTATTGGAAGGGTGAGTGAAACGGCAGAGTGCGAGGGAAAGAGCCAGTGTAAAGGGACATATTTTCTCAAGAACAAAACGCTCTCATGGCAATCATCATATTGTTCCTCGATTGGAAAAGGCTAAAAGTCAGGATTTCTCTGCATAGCCCTGTTGATCCTGGAGCTTTTCATCTGTAGACCAGGCTGGCCTGGAACTCAGAGATCTGCCTGCCTCTGTCTCCTGAGTGCTGAGATTAAGGGCGTGTTCCATCATAGCTGGCTCGTGTTTGCTGTTTTTAATTATGTATGTGAGCCTGTGAAAGTGAGTGCAGGTACTGGAAGGGGCCAGAGAAGCTGGATTTCCATGTAACAGCTGGAGTTACAGGTGGCTGTGAGCACCTGACAGGGGTGCTGGGACTAGAACTCTGGTCTTCAGGAAGAGCACTATGGTGCTCTTGACGGCTGAGCCATCTCTCCAGCATCTCAGGGATTGTTTTAAACTTTTTATTGATTCTTCATGAGTTTCACATCATGAGCCCAGGCCCACTCAGCTCCCCACCCCTATGCATCTGCCCTTGCAACCTCCCCTCAAAAGAAAATATAAAAATAAAAATAAACAAAACAAAGTATAGAAGACATCTCCTCATGGAAGCTGCAGTGTGTCACAGTGTGTCTGTCATGCAGTATACCCTTTTGTCCACACATCTTCACTTGCAAATGTTCGTTGCAGTGAGTCATTGGTCTGGTTCAAGGCCTCTGGGTTCTGTTACACCATCAATATTGGATCCTCTCCAGGACTCCTCTTGGTTATCCTGTTGCCCTGTGTCACAGAGATCCTGCAGGTTTGGATCAGCAAGACCCCCTTCTTATGCCTCAACAGTTAATAGGTGAGGTAGATTTTGGCATGGGCCAACTCAAAGCCCTGGATCTGGGCCTGAGTGGGCCTGATTAGGTCAGCTTACCAACTCTCCCCTATCTATACCACTAAGCTGAGCTTCACTGTTCCCCTCTCCCCAAGTCCCCCTTCTTCCACCCCCATGACCAGTTCTACTGTGCTGCCCAGGCAAGGTGCAGGGCCTGTTCTCCTGTGCTACAGCTGGCGAGAGGTAGGGCCAGCTCTCCAGAGTGGCTCAGCCAGTGAGAGTCAAGGCCAGTTCTGCACAGCCTTTGGACATCTCCTTGGTCCCAGGCAGCTGCCCAGACCAGGGTCTTTGGGGCTATGTTGAGCCACTGACATGGGGGGTAGGGATAGGGAGGAGGGGAGAATCTCTAAGAAGTCCCAGAGACCTGGGATTGGGGAGGCTCCCAGGAGTCAATGCAGGTGATCTTAGTGGAGATGCCTAACAGGGGAGATGGAACCTGAAGAGGCCACATCCTGTAGCCTGGCAGGAACCCCAGAGGAGGGATAAGGACATCAACCCACCTTTCCATCCCAAATTTGTCCTGTCTAAAAGAAACACAGGGATGGAGCAGAGATGGAGGGGCCGTGGCTACTTTCCACTGTGAGGATTTACTGGGCTGTCCTCAGGAGGGTCACATCTGTCTTTAAGACATTTTTCAAAAAAAAAAAAAAGCAGGCAGTGTTCTAGGTCTACAAAAGCTAACATATGTCGATATACATTCTTTATCTGTGGGGGAAAAGATAATGGGGAAGTGGCCATTTTCTTCCAAGAACTGAGTCTTTCCTTCATTTGGTTAGCCCACCATACGTGTAGTCCCAAGTGATCTGCTAGCTTAGGACCCTCTGTTTCTCCTCTCTGAAGTAAGAAAAACTTTTAAATGTTTGGTTTTTTTTTTATGCCTGCATTTTAACAAACATTTAAAAATACCCTTATTTACTTATTTTATTTGTGCGTTTACACGGGTGTGTGCCTAGAGGTCAGGGGATAACTTTCGAGAGTTAGTTCCTTGTCTCATCATTTGGAGTGCAAGGACTGAAGACAGAAACGCCTTTACCCTCTTAGCCACCTCATGGGTCCCCGGATTTCTGATAGTACAAAGTGGGCCAGTGCTCACAATCCTACATGTATTTGCAAAATCTAAAAACAACTTGCAAATAACCA
>JADRCD010189564.1:12500-17184 GCA_019843815.1 Montemys delectorum
CCGCAGCACCGGGCCACTCCTAATCCTACTCACGCACAAAGAATGTCCCCTTTGAGCCACTGAGATACCTGCTGGCTACTCCCACAGATTCTTCAGGATTGGCTGGGACTGCAAATAAAACACTGTTTGCCTATAATCAAGTTGATAAGCTACAGTATAAACGAAGACAGGCACCTGTTCGCAGGCTACGACTGTGGCACTTTACTCTCTTTTCCTAAACGTTTACATACAAGCCCTGGAAAGGACACATTGTTTCGGGCCAAAAGAAACGATCTTTAAGGAAGAAAAAGCCTAAAATGGGTCTGCTGAATTCTAAAAACCCCCAAAGCAAGCAAGCCCACGTTCTTCTCCTGGGACTTGACTCAGCTGGGAAGTCCACCCTGCTTTACCGGCTAAAGTTTGCAGAGACTCTTGCGACCATCCCAACCATCGGCTTCAACGTGGAAATGGTGCAGCTGCAGAGCAGCCTTACCCTCACTGTGTGGGATGTTGGAGGACAGGAGAAAATGCGAACTGTCTGGGACTGCTACTGTGAGAATGCGCACGGGCTGGTGTACGTGGTGGATTGTTCCGAAGGCAAAAAGCGACTGGAGGACTCTCGCAAAGAGTTCAAGCACATTTTGAGGAATGAGCACATCAAAAACACGCCGGTCGTCATATTAGCCAACAAACAAGACTTGCCAGGAGCGCTGAGCGCCGAAGACGTCACCAGGATGTTCAAGGTGAAGAAGCTGTGCAGCGACCGGAACTGGTATGTGCAACCCTGCTGTGCGCTCACGGGAGAAGGGCTGGATGACGGCTTCAGGAAACTGACTGAGTTTGTGAAAAGCCACCGGAGGACAAGAGAGACCTTAGCAATCTTCAAACAGAAATGAGACAATGATGAAGTGGAAATGGGAATTCTGTTTTATTTCCCATATAAAGTGGGGGAACAACAACAACAACAACAACAACAACAACAACAACGTAAGTTGCTGAGTCAACAGACTTTTCCGGGATTTGTTTTTCCCACCCTGCTCAGCTTAAGAAGGAGCTTTATAAGCAAACTGTGGGGTAATGATCGTTGAAACGGAAGAATTTATATTTTGTAAAGGTTAACGTGTTGGATGTTTTGAAAGTCATATTCAGAGTCGGATAAATGTTTATTAATTTTGTATGACCACTAAAGTTTAAATAGCTGTCTGCTTATATAGTCAGGATTTTTTTTTTTTTTCATATAGTTCCCAGATGTTACAGGAATTGAATTTCTACCCTGCTCTCGGGCAGTAACTGAGTGGTGAGAAAGTAACAAAAAGAAGCTTAAACTGTGGATGGTAACCTTTTGAAAATCTTTGTTTTGTAACAGACACCCAAATGCTGTCAGCTTTTTGAAATCTACTGTTGGTAACTTCCTTTATCTTTTTAAATATATATTTTTTTAATGAATTCTTTGAGCATTTCATACAATGTGTATTGAAACACACCCATACCCCTCCCCGCTTTAAACGAAGACCTTCAGATCAGTGCCCAGAGGAAATCCTGTCCTGCAGGGTAACCTCTGAGTTTAGTGTTCCGCTTTTGGCAGCAGCCTCGGACCGGCTTCAGTGGAACTCAGCTCAGCAGCCTCGTTACTCAGGTGCTCTGGATACTGACCAAGCAGGAAGCCAAATCAGACTTTGTTCTCAGAGACCTTGCAGTTCACTGGGTGAAGTGACACGAAGCTGGGACCTGGAGCACGGCAGGCAGAGACACCCAGGAAAACAGGAAACACTTCTTAGGAGACATGGAATTGAAGGGGGGGGCGGGTAGCTAATTCCCAGGCACCTCACACAGGTGTATGCTAGTCAAGAAAATTTCCTCTAGTTAGATGAATCTCCAAAGCCATCAAGACCAAGAGAAGGGGTGGGTGGGTGGGTGGGCAGGTGAGCAGCAGAGCAGCTGAGGGTGGAGCTGGACTCTCCAGGAGAGGAGCAGAGCAGCAGAGAGGCCCTGTAGCTAACGTTCCTCTTCTCCACTCCAGCCAGCCTCCTGTGGTGTAGAATAAAGCCGCTGAGCTCCATAGCAGCCCCAGTGGCTACAAATCTTAAGATTGGGGGGGGGGGGGGGCAAGGGGGGATGGAGGTGTAATCAGTTTAGTGTGGGGCTGGAGAGACCGCTCCACTGGGAAGAGCACTTGCTCTTCCAGCAGAGTCGTGTGGAGTTCCCAACTAGTATTTTCGTGCTCCACAATTAATTGCATGTAATTCCAGTTCCAGAACATCTGACACCCTTTTCTGGGCACCAGCGCGTACGTGGCACACACTTACGTATACATTAAAAAAATGAAAATAAGTCTTAAAAGAAAATAAGTCGGGGTGAAGGCCTCCAGAGTGCTTTTACATTCTTCTTTCTCCTTGGAGCTATTGTTTGCTCAGCAAAGACCCTTCTGTGCTTCATAGTATGCCCCGAGTGAAGAAGGCACGGAATGACGGCGACTTTTGGGTTGCAACTGTGTAGAGCAGTCTTTAGGCTAAACAGCTTCCCAGATCTTCTCACTTATGTCTACAACTGCTCTGAGGAAAAAAAAAATAGGCATTGTTATTTCAGTTTACAGACGTGAGTGTTGAGGCTGAACAAGGTGATATCAAATCTTACACACACATACACACAGAAGCCATTTTTAAAATGTATTATATCAGGGCGTTCGGGGTGGGGGAGTCACACGTCAACTTTGAGGGGAGTCACACGTCAACTTTGAGGAGTCGGTTTTTTTGAGATGATCATAAAATCACATTACTCCCTTGTTTTTTTCCTCCTTCCAAATCCTCTCATATACCCTTCCTTGCTCTTTTTCAAACTCACGCTCTCTTTTTTCATTAATTTTAACTGAGAACTTGACAGAGTAAAGACTAGAACTCAGGCGTGTCTGCTATTTTTTGTTTTAGAGACCAATATATCTTCTCTGTCTGCAGTGAACGTCCAACACAAAGAGCTGGGGGCTCCCTGGTAGAGTGGCTTTACCAGCAATTCAGGATGCTCTGGGTTTGATTCCCAAATACCAGAGGGGTGGAAAAACTGTAGGCAATATGGATTGTATAACAAGAAAATTTTTAGAAAAAAAAAGTCATGTATACTAGATAGGCATAGTAACTGATGTAAGAAACATGTAGAAAGATTTATGATTTCAGGGAGCTCTGGGATGGTGACGTCAAGGCTCAGAGCAGAAGTCTTTCTGAGTTTCACAACTGACAGAAGCCTCAGACATATCTTCCCTTATAATGTGTTTTTAATTTAATCTTAAAATTAATTTTAAGATTTAAATCATTTATTTCAATGCAGAATATCTAAATATTGAAAAATACTAGAAGCTTGGGGTATGTGTGCTTGGTGTAGTAAGCATATACATTCTTAAGGTATGGCAAATTGATAACATGGTATTTTCCTGTTATTAGAAACTCTCCCCTTCAGGCATCCATTGGACTGAGCACAGGGTCCGCAATGAAGGAGCTAGAGAAAGGACCCAAGGGGCTGAAGGGCTTGCAGCCCCTTAGGAAGAACAACAATATGAACTAACTAATACCCCCAGAGCTCCCAGGGATCCAACCACCAACCAAAGAGTACATATGGTGGGTCTCATGGCTCCAGCAGCATATGTAGCAGAGGATGGCCTAGTCAGTCATCAATGGGAGGAGAGGCTCTTGAAAAAAAAAGAAAAGAAAAAAAGAAACTCTCCCTTTAACAGCAAGTGTTCCTCAAAATCTGTGTCCATGTTTTCCAGAAATGTACAAGGTTGGTCAGGCTTTACCTAGGATCCACTTCCCACCAGTTATTAGCTATTTAATGTTAATGTCACCAGTTTTCCCCTCAACATCCCTTTCCTGCTCTCTCTCCTGGCTTTCTCTTCTCTACCTAACAACATGGGTGAGTGAATTGGTATACACACACACACTATATACGTGTACACACACACACCATATAGATATGTATACCACACACATATTATATATGTGTGCACATATACAGACACCATATGTGTGCACACCCACTCCATATACATATATTCCCCACATACATACTATATATGTATATACACATATATAGATCATATACACACAACACACACATGTATACACACATCGTATGTGTTCACACACATATACACATGCACATGTGTACCTCTCTGAACATGCTTCCCCCTAATATACTAAGGGTATGTCCCTGATGTACTAAGGGAAGAGTAGAAGACAAGTTATAATACAATAGGAAAATATTCCCTAGTAGTTGAAAGAGGCTGTGCACATTTATACTGTGCTGTTTATTACCATACGTTTTATGTATTTTCTTCTGTACATATTTATTTATTTATTGTGTGAAAGGTGCTTGAGGATGAAGCCAGGGCCTCATACATGTAGGTGGATACTCTATCATTGAGCTACTAGAGTATGCTCTACCCACTGGAGAGTTCTTTATTTTGATCTACTTAGTGCATTCTTTTAGGCATCTCATCTTTTATTTTTTATGCCTAAATACATTTGACTGTGTATATCTGAGGTTTACCGCATGTTGCTCTAGGTAACATGAGCAATATTAAATGGTTTCTGTCGTGTAGGAAATTACCATCTCGCACAGTTGCTTCTGAGACAAAAGCAGGCAGAACCTACTTATGAGCAGAAATCCTAAACACCATTTAGCTTTCCTCTCGTCTCTGCTGTCTACGGGGGCAGAG
>JADRCD010189565.1:5000-10884 GCA_019843815.1 Montemys delectorum
CTCCTCTTCCGTCTTCCTTCTTTCCTCTCTCCCTCCAGTTTTCAGTCTCCTCATCTTTTTTTCTCTCCTTCTCTTTTTCTCTCTCTCCTTCTCGCTTGCGCTCTCTCTCTCTCTCTCTCTCTCTCTCTCTCTCTCTCTCTCTCTCTCTCCTCTCTCTCGCTTTTTCTGCCATTTCTTGTCCATCCCACTTTCTGGTCATCTGTTGTTGCTGTACACCCCAGAAGTTGCTAATGATACTAAAGTAGAGCTAAAGGGAGCGAGTCTGAGGGACCATGTGTGGGAGCGGACAGAAGATGATGAGTGTGTGAGGTCAGGATGGGCTAGTGAACACATAGACACATGTGTTCCCGAACCATGTAGGAGCTGTAAGAGCATTCAGTCCTTGTTTGGCATTGGTCCCTTTTCTCTCTCTATCCTATCCCTGAGAGTAATTGGGTTCACTATCTATTTCAAGTACACAAACATTAATTTATGATGCATATGATGTGTGTATGTCTGCCGTATCTGCAACATGGTTTTTGGAAATGCACTGGGCTATGTTGAATGTATTTTATGACTGGAGGGTAAACTTGTGCAGTTTCCCTTTGAGGAAGCTGGGGACATTTTAAATGTGTGTTGGAATTGTAGGTAGAACTTGTGGACACACCTCCATATTTTAACAGTAATCCCCCTCTTTTGGTGTAATTAATCGAAAATTAGTTTCTGAAAGTAAAAATTGGGTCAGAAATGGAGATTAGGAAAATGTACAGTTGCAAAAGCTTGACCCTGCAAACCCCATTTATGCAACTGAGTTCCAGAACGCTTTTGAGTGGTTGATGACTCGGGACGCTTCTTCCCCCAGCTGGTCCAGTGTAGGCAAGAGGTTAGCTGGCGAGGGGAAATTAAAACAATGTTGTACATTATATTGGTACCAGCCATGGAAAAGCCTATTTTGTATGCAAGGCAGCAATGCTGAGATATATGGAGAGCCCTAGGCTAAGTACAGAAGATAATTACATTTGGAGTTTTACTGAGTTAAGTCATTTACAGCTTCAAATAGTTGCAGAGAAAATCAGCCCAAACACACTTAAACTTTTTGTTGTGACTTTTCAGGACAGAAAAGATTTTCTCTTTTTTTTAAAAAAAAAAAAAAAAAAGCTGTCTTATATGAGAAACTACAATTCTGGTAGAATACTTTTTTCTCATGAGTTATTTTCTTGGTCTTGTTAATATTTTCCGTTCAGACAGCAAATATAAACTTAACGAAAATAGTGAGATGTTTGTACAAGCTTAGAACATACCATAAAACTAGTTTTCAAAAGCATATTTAACTTGAGCACATCTGTAGAGAAGAAGAGCAAGTAGGATTAACCTACTCCCCACATCTATTTAAAAGTCAGACTTTGCAAATGTGGATTCTATTGAACATTACCTTACGGCCTGAATGTCTATATGTTTATTGGTGGTGGTATTTTCAAAATGATGTATGTCTCTAGATTGATTTGTGTGCTATGAGATTAAGTTTCTATGGCATGCACAACTAAGTTGTTGTAGTTGTCACAGTGTGCCCAGGTAGGTCTTTCTGTCTGCGTGGTTGATCGTGGGCCACTGTTAGTTATTAGGGAACAGGGAAGATAGCTTGTAAGTTACTACACACTCTCCACAGAGAAGGGAGGGAGAATGGGCAGAGTGAGACCATCACTCAGCCAGGCTGTTATCTCCTGGCAGCTCCTCTAATGATTTTGGGTGGGTATGGCATAGAACTAGAAATGGATAAGAGGAATTCTGGACTGTTTGCAGGTTTCATGTGCTCTGAGATTGCAGCCTTAAACCTTGATCAAACCAAAGGCAGGCTTTTCAGTGGGTGGTAGAAACAAAGCTGACCTGGCTGGAAGTCAGCCAGGTTGTATAGCTACCTGGGACATCTCCATGTTTTGATTGAGAGTTGTTCTCGTGGGGAAGAGACATGGTGGGCATGACGGTCCTGTGGGTCCCATTCCTTTTTGGCCTAAGAGTGTTGATATGAGGGGTACATGGTGCTTCCTAGGAGTTAGCCTGCTGTCAACATCAAGCATGACCTCACAGTCTGAGGTGCTTAAGTGGTTGGGGGAGTGAGATTTTCCAGGAGAGGTGGAAATCACTTTCATTGTTTGTACATTGCATTATACTGAGACACAGATAGGCCAAAGCGCATTCACTGATAAAGTGCAATCGTTCATACTCCATGGAGAGATAGAACGTGGCAACAGCACCAGAAGCCTGATGGGTTACAAAGCTGACAGCATTTACTACATGGCTGTTATAATAGAAGTTTGTCAAACAGCTTCTAGTTAGGGGAATGAGAAATGTCCTTATATTAGTCACTCGTCCCCCCTGGGGTTCCTGGCTGTCTACAGTTCTGCCTACCCCTCCATATTCCTCCACATCAGTCAGGGCAGCATCCCAGCAGCTCCGTAAGACAAGCGCTTGCCCACCTTTGATTGAGGGATACTGGCTCATTTTTTTCATCTCTTTACTGAGCCCTCTTTGGAGGCTCTGTGAAGGATGATAATGGTTAGAAGTGGGTAAAGCTGCCCTCCTGTTTCTTATATTCTACAAGGAAAATTGAACTATAAAATAGATGACACGTGGGAAGCCAGACAATGGCTCAGCAGTTAAGAGCTCTTAATGGCTCTTGTAAAGGACGGAGATTCCCAGTATCCACGTGACGGCTCACAACTGTCTGGACCTCCAGTTGCAGGGGATCTATCTAGCCTTTCGGGCACCTGCACGTACACAGTGTACATAAACTCACAGGCCACACACACACATATACATAAATGATAAATAAAATAAATAAATCTTCCAAAAACACGAATGAGCTGGGCTGGTGGTGCCTAACCTTAATACCAGCACTCGGGAGGCAAAAGCAGCTGGATCTTCTTCAGGAGTTCAAAGCCAGCCCGGTGTACATAGTTAGTTCCAGGCTAGCCCGGGCTAGGTAGTGATACCTTGTCTCAAATAAAACACGGATAACAACAAAATACCTCAGAGATAACAAGCAGGACTTCCGTTGGCTAGCTAGTTGGCCTGGGTGCTTCCCAGCAGCAGAAATTTACTCAAAGGAGCGGTCCAGTGCTAGAAAGGGACCAGCCAGAACTAGCTTAGTTATTATTTGATCAGACAATCAAAACATTTGAATATTTCCTTGTCTGACTTGTTTCTGTGGTGCTGGGGATTGAATCTAGTCAGCCAGGCAGCTGTTCTACCCCTGAGCAGCAGCTGGAGTGTCCCCTGAGAATTCACAGCTTTCCTGGGGACTAGATGAAAGAGGGTTTAGATTGTAAGCCTAGCAACTTTAGGAGCTTTGGGGACACTGAGCAATTATGTTTAAAGCTAGGTTCCTTGTCTGCTACCCACTTATATAAATTTCAGTATTTCCATATTTTTTGTTGTTTTATTTTTATTTGCATTGACCTATGTTGTAAATGTACTATCATTTTTTCCCCCTGTGTTGATTCAAGGTAGGAGTTGTCACTCTACAGCCTGAGCTGGCCTTGAACTCACTGCAGGCTGACTGCCCCAACCTCTTGAGTATTGGGATTGCAAACGTGCCTCACCACACTGAGCCTGAGAATGTCCATTTTAATGTACTTAACTACAGTTCACGATACCCATACAACCAGAGCAGTAGGGGCAGGCAGGGACCTGTAAGAATACTTGGGGGAGACAGACAGCCTCTCTATTGCTGTGCCCTGTACACGTGATCTCCCATTCTCAAGCCCAGGCTGGGGCAGCACCTAATCTAGAAAAGAGAGCCTACACAGCACTGGTCCTAGGAACTGCCTCTTTTCACTTAAGGCATTTCTTTGCCAGGCCAGGGAATTCCTGAACATGTTAGTTTCTCAAAGTTAATTAGAAAATTGGTAGTTATTAAGCTGTAAACTTGAGAAATATTTGTAGTGCCGTGGCAGAGGAACAGTTACGGTTTGAACAGTTCCAAAAAAAGTGATGCTGTATTTCCATAGCCTGCCGCCTAACTTACCCACTTTTTGTTAGGAGGGGTAGAGGCCACTTGTTTGCCTCTATTTCGCATGGGCTCACACTGGATCTTAGCATGTGCATGTGTGACAGTTCCTATCTAAGCCAGAGGATAATAAAGGCTATAGACACCTAGGCTGATGAGTCAAATCCAAGAAACTGAATTGAAGCTGGCAGAGGCCACTTGAGTGCTGTCCTGTGTACCTACAGTACCCTCAGTCCATATTGTCACTCAGAACAGGATCCTTGAGTTTCTGCTCCATCACTCGAAGCTCCCTAAAGAAATGAACCACTGTTAGCCTAGAGAGATAACGGCTGCAGGTGTTTCCCTCCTCCGGCTGTTACTGCAGGTCTCCCCTCCAATCAAATGCAAAAGCTTTGGAGACTCTCTTACCAGCACTGGACATGAGAGCTTCCCTATATCCATGTAGGTAAAATATGACCGGATTCACAAAGCCCATGTATCTGCCAACATATTAATTACCAAGCAAGGGAGGTGTGCATCTTTAAGTATATAATAAATGTTTTTTTAGCAGTGAAGAAAAGGGTCAGTCCAATTCCCAGTTTGCCCTTGAACTGGTCTTATTGAGAGGAGAAGAGAGTCAGAATATCTTGGAGTTGATGTTATGTGACTTTTCAACATTTCTTTTCTTGTTTCGTTATTTAAAAGCCAGTTAGAATGTCTTACCAATGGGATAGATAAGGGTCAACCCCAGATATTACTTAGGAGCCAAACATTATGAATCCTGGGAGGCCATCTGAGCAAATGTATACATGTCAAACGTAGACATGGCATGAGAACAGGAGTCATTTGGGTCAAGGCCTTTTCGTTCAGGTCAGATGTAGCATTCTTTATTATTCCATCTGTAAAATCTTCTCTCTGGATGGAATTTTCTGAAATGGTATATGAAAACATGAGATGGAATTGTGGAGGTTGAAATTATGGTTTTGTTTTGTTTTTTAAGATTTATTTATTTTATTTATATGAGTACCATGTAGCTGTCTTCAGACACAGACCAGAAGAGGGCATCAGATCCCATTACAGATGGTTGTGAGCCACCATGTAGTTGCTGGGAATGGAACTCAGAACCTCTGGAAGAGCAGTCGATGTGCTTAACCACTGAACCATCTCTCCAGCCCCAAAATTATGCTCTTAACATGGGTCATGAAATAAAGAGCTTTCCCTCTACCCTACCCCTGCTAGGATGGAGGGACCCAGGTGCAGGAACTAGGGAAGTGTTAAGAGTAAGGACAGCTTACCCCACATGGCATAGTCAGGAGACTCTGGAAGCACTGGATACCTCTGGGAGGCCTCGACACCCACTGGCTATCAAGTGTGAACTGAGTATGCATGTTCATAGTATTTTAACCAGGTGAACCCAGGGTGACGTGCGTATCGGTTTGTTCAGCCTTTAAGCTGTGGATGAGATCACACACACACACACACACACACACACACACACACAAAAGATGTGCACAGGACATAATTCCACCTTTGGAGATGGTAATACTGAAAATCACAGGCAAAAAGGAAGCCCGACTGTTGGCCTAGGAAGATGAGTGGGGCCTCATATGTCTTCTTGAGCGTGTAGACCATTTTTGTCAGAAGACATGGCCACATTAGCTACTCCTCATCCTCTTCAGTAGGTTATGTCTTTTGAATTTAAGAAAAAAAGTGTCTGGAGATGATGTGTTTTCGTTGTGTGCCATAGGGGTGTGTTCCTGGACAAGCTTCCCTTAGCCCCTCAAATCCCTTAAGTTGATACTGAAAGCAGATGAGGGCTGGGGATGTAGCTTAGCTCAGTGGAGTGTTAGATTCACATGCATTCAGCCTTGGTTCTATCCCAACACACACACACACACACACACACACACACACACACAC
>JADRCD010189567.1:14643-29287 GCA_019843815.1 Montemys delectorum
AAAAAAAAAAAAAAAAAAAAAAAAAAAAAAAAAAAAAAAATAGGCAATCACCAACACATTTATATCAGACCCTGGAGCTACAGGTGTGCTCTAATATGCCTGAATTATGCCAAACCTTTGTATAATCCCAGAACAATCAGCCTACAGATGTATGGTATACTGACTAGTAAATAAGACAAGTGACAAATGACAACGTTTTGAAACTACAGATACTTCATTTTACAGAATTAGAAGCTTTTGCATTGAGATTATATATGTAACTAACAACAACTAATGAAAAAAGAGGCCTTGAATTTGAAAAATGAAAAAAAAAAAAAAAAAAGAACATACGCATTAGAAAGCAGCATACTGGGTCTTCTCATGCAAGGCAAAGCCTCACAGCCCTGCCTAAAGGTCAGTACAAATGTACTTTTGTCAGCATTAAAGGTTTTTCTGAATAACTAAAGCAATAGATAATCAATTAATCAGTCCATCAGTAAATAAATGAAATCACCCCGAGAATCAAACATAAGAATGTAAATAACCTACGACATATTTCAATTCAACACGTACATCTAAAGGTAACATGGGAAAAATGCAGGAATGGTCCATAAAACAGTTCAATTACAACATTTTATAGTAAAAGTTCATTTGCATTAGTTAAGTATTTAACTAGTAGTTTTAAGCGACAAAATAAGGGAAAGGGAATGCATTAGTAATAAGATACATGTTTTCTATAAACCTAAAATACTCTTGATTTATGGTGCTGTTACCAGTCACATCAACAACTCGGAGGATTCCTCAAGTGAATATTATATTTTCTGGTTCAAGACGACTATATTTATTTCTGTATTGCCCATATATGTGTGTGTGTGTGTGTGTGTGTGTGTGTGTTGACATGACAGTATCTACGTTAATTTAATGGTGTTGCAAGTAAAACTGTCTTCTTATTAACAGTACTAGAGAAAAATGCAGAATTTATTTTAGGCTTTAGACCAGTGGGTCTCACTTGTAGGTTGTGTATCAGATATTCTGCATGACAAATATTTACATTACAATTCATAACAGTAGCAAACTTACAATTATGAAGTAGCAATAAAAATTTTAATAATTGGGGGTCTCTAGACCAGGCAGATCTGTATTAAAAAGTCACAGCATTAGTAAGGTTGAGAAGCAGTGATGTAGACAATGAATATGGAAGTCTTTACAGATTTTCTAATCTTCAGTTTGTAATGACATCGTGATCTACACCTGGACTTAGTAATAAGAAAACCATTGTGAGTATATTGTAACATATTAAGGTAGAAATTAATAAATACTGACCTGAACAAATGCAAAGTATTCTCCCTTAATTTTATAGATATGTTTATTTGTTAATACATATTGTTAATTAAATAAAGCAGTAAAAGTACAGGAGACTTGTGGATCTTAGATACTTGTGTCTATAGATGCCCTCTGTTGGTGACTTTTGTATTACAAAACGTTCCTGTGATTTTTCTCTTGAGCGAATTCCCTGCTTGGCATTTGTTCAATCTTGTGATCTTATACCAATGTACTTTAGTAAGTGACAGTTTATTTGGGAAAGAAGTCACTCTTTCTCTCATGGAATCAATCCACTTTTACTCTTTTTCTTCTTAAATACATTTTACATACTTAATTACATTCATAGACAAAAGGTTGAGTTTCATGATTACATTTATAACTACACATGAAAGAAAAAATATTGATAAACTTAAATTGCTGATTATAACTTAGAAATGGCTTACATGAAGTTGATAAGCTTAAACAACATGATAATAACCAACCTTGTAATGAATGCCTAAGTAAACAATTCAATCAAGAAGCAGCAATTATCTTAGAACCTATGTCTAAAGGACATGATGGGTAACTCTATGGAAGAACAATGAACTAAAATGTTTCAGGCTCTTAGCTGATTCCCATTCCAACAGATTTTATAATTTAATCACACACACATACACACAAACACACAAATACACACACATATGTATGTTAATATATATGTACATATATATGTGTGTATATATATATATACGTGTGTGTTTATACAAATAACCTTGCATTTTCTCATTTATTAATGAAGTTCTAGGAGTCCTATATTCAAAGTGTTTAAACAATGTAATGACGCATAAGATGATAGTATGTTCTCTAGTTTTATCAGGACACAGTAGTAAATGTTAAGATAGGAAACATAAATTATAGATAACACAGTCCATTAAAATAATTAAATATATAAGTAAATTTTAATGTGTTGGTTTTTATGGTTTAATATTATAAAAGTATAATTTGGATCTCTATGGTATGAAAATATTAATTACGTGAAGAAATTGTTGAGATTTTTTTTAGTAAACCCGATTTTATTTTACAAAAAGTTTCTTACATGATTATTATGAAAATTAGAATTATACTTGTGGTGCACAGTATATTATTAATGAGCAGTATGCTCAGAATAAATAAACCAAAGTCAAGAGAGCTACTTTGACTGGAAAACTTTTGCATACTCCTCTGGTCTAAAATCATATTTTTTTTCCGCACATATTTCAATTTATTCTTTCAGAGCACACATAATAGTTTACATTGTCCTTGGCATCAATTTTTCTTGATTGTAAAGACCAGAAGCCTTATTGAGAATTGGAGTAGTCTTTGAAATACCAAACAGCTTGCCCAGGAATAAATGTGAATTGCTGAACTTGTCTTACAGATGAGCTAATTATAACCAATTACTATCTGCATGTCCTATTGGAGCAGAACCACAGAGTGATAGTTTACCATTAAGATCTGTATAAGTTCCAGCATGGCTGTAACAGAAGAGGTAGAGTGTTCTTGGCAAATAAATCACTGGAGGGAGACCTTCAGCACAGATGATCAGCTTCTAATCTCACTCCATCCTCTCCGCACGCTTTCACTTCCATCACTTTACAACAGACAGTGATGAGCTATAGCTTCTAAATAGAAGTGTGCATATTGGCCAATGTGTGAATCTCTCAATTTTGATTAGAGAAGTTTCTTGTTGCAATGGTTAGTGCTAAATGCAAGGACACATTACTGTTCAAAGTACAGAGAAGGAGGTACTTGAGTCCTCACCTATAGATGGGATTCCTATGTCTGTCATCCTCTCCAGTGCTTAGAGAACATAATAGTCTAGAGTGCAGAAAACATATAAAAGGCAAAGGCTGGGCTGGGGGAGAGATGTGAAATGTCATCATCTGCATGTGAAATATGTGGAACATTGTGACCTATACCAACAGCTGTGGTTACCTGTACTACAAGTCATTTAAAACTTTCATATGAAGGGTAGGGGTTGAGAACAACTGGCAGTGGATGGCTGATGGAGGAAGGTGAGTAAATTTTCAATGTTCAGAGTCCAATGGTTGGCTGAGAGCATCCACCTCTGTATTTGTCAGGTTCTGGCAGAGCCTCTCAGGAGACAGCTATATAAGGGTCCTCTCAGCAAGGACTTCTTGGCGTCTACCATAGTGTCTGGGTTTGCTGACTGTATATGGAATGGATCCCCAGGTGGGGGGGCAGTCTCTAGACGGCCTTTCCTTCAGTCTCTGCTCCACACTTTGTCTCTGAATTTCCTCCCATGAGTATTTTATTTCCCCTTCTAAGAAGGGCTGAAGCACCCACACTTTGGTCTTCTTTCTTCTTGAGCTTCATGTGGTCTGTAAATTGTATCTTGGGTATTCTGAGCACTTGGGCTAATATTCACTTAGTAAGTAAATACCATGTGTGTTATTTTGTGACTGAGTTACCTCACTCAGAATGATATTTTCTAGTTCCATCCATTTGCCTAAAAAATTGATGAAGTCATTGTTTTTAATTGCTGGGTAGTATGCCACTGTGTATACCACATATTTTGTATCCATTCCTCTGTTGAAGGATATTTAGGTTCTTTCCAGCCTCTGGCTATTATAAATAAGGCTGCTATTAACATAATGGAGCTTATATCCTTGTTATATGTTGGAGCATCTTTTGGGAAAAAAAACTTTAAAATAACATCATCATCAACAACAAATAAAACGATTATATAAATCCAGAAAGGTATCCCACTCTTTCAAAGAAATTAGGAGAAAGATACAAGGGGACCAGACCTTCAAGGTCATCTCACCTACACAGTAAATTCAAGGCCAGTCCAGGATACAGAATACTCTGTCACAAAACAGAAAATCAATCCAACAAATGCACAGCAAAAACACACTAGACAAGTTGTTTGAAGATACTGGAAAATTTCATTTGTGACATTTTTTTTCTACCAGAGGAAGAGGTAATGAAATATTTGTCTTCTACATTTTTCTTTTATTGTTTCAGAAATGAAAAACAAAAGAACAAATAGAAAAATACCATATTAATATAGTAATAAACAATTCTATAGAAAATATCCAAATCTCAAAGTACATGTGTCTTAGTCAGGGTTTCTATTCCTGCACAAACATCATGACCAAGAAGCAAGTTGGGAAGGAAAGGGTTTATTCAGCTTACTTCCACATGGCTGTGGATCACCAGAGGAAGTCAGGACTGGAACTCAAGCAGGTCAGGAAGCAGGAGCTGATGCAGAGGCCATGGAGTGATGTTTCTTACTGGCTTGCTTCTCCTGGCTTGCTCAGCCTGCTCTCTTATAGAATCCAAGACTTCCAGCCCAGGGATGGTACCACCCACAAGGGGCCCTATCCCCTTGATCACTGAGAAAATGCCCCACAGCTGGGTCTCATGGAGGCACTTCCCCAACTGAAGCTCCTTTATCTGTGATAACTTCAGCCTGTGTCAAGTTGACACACAAAACTAGGCAGTACAACATGGAATAAATAAAGATTAAACAAATTGTCCGCTGGTGAGATTGCCGTGTGGGGATAAATTGCCACACAATGAGACACATCAGAATGAGACACATTAGAACCAAGAAAAAGGAAGAAATAATCACATTCTGAATAATGAAGTTGTATTGTGCTTAGGGATAGGGAATTTAAGATTCGACTTTTTTTCATACACCATTTTATACAAGTTTCTATTCTTTATGTTTGGGAAGTTAGTGTCTTATTGTTATAGTCTAAATATTGAAAAATTTTGTCTAAGAAGAAATGTAAAATTAGCCTGTGTCTTATGCATCCTGAGAGAACAGGGTAGGTAGGAGGTCCATCATTTCTTTGGCTATAGGACGCTGTTTTAAATTTATGTCTCTGATGTCAGTTTCTGGATACCTTTGAAGGTTGAAAATATTATGCTTTGACAGGCCCAAAGTCGGATCCAGTTCAACAGGAGGTCCCAAGGCCTGACACTATTACTGTGGCTATGGAGTGCTCACAAAAAGGGCCCTAGCATGAGCACACCCCTGAAGACCCAACAAGCAGCTGAAAGAGTCAGATGCAGATATTTGAACCCAGTCAATAGACAGAAGCTGCTGATACCTGTGGTTGAATTAGGAAAAGGATGGAAGAAGCTGAGGAGGATGGCGACCCTGTAGGAGGACCAGCAGTCTAAAACCTGAACCCCCAAGTTCTCTCAAACACTGGACCACCAACAAGGCAGCATACACCAGCTGATATGAGGCCCCCAACACACTCACAGTAGAGGACTGCCCAGTCTGTGTTCAATCAGAGATGATGCACATAACCCTCAGGAGGCTGGAGGCCCCAGGGAGTTTAGAGGTCAGGTAGGGTGGGGGTTGTAGGGTGGAGACATCCTCGTGGAGAAAGGGAGTGGAGAGGAGGTATGGGATGTAGAACAGTCAGAGTGTGGACATGGGTGGGGAATAAAATACAGAATGTAAAAAAGTAAATTAAAAAAAATACGATGCTTTACATTCAGTGTTCACTAAACAGTCCTAGTGATTCCAAGTTAAATATTTCATAGGACTCTTAGGACTGTGAACATAAAATCATCATTTAAACTGCCTGTAGATTCATTTGAATTATTCATTATATGTAATGCCCACAGATATCAAGGTGCTTCTGAGTCCCTTATTAGTTAGGCAATGTGCAGATTATATAATATTTGGAGGCATTTAGGTTATGGTGTAATTAGAAGATCCTGGCATTTCAAATTAGTTGAAAATTTCAATTGAATTAGTTCTTTATGAAGAGGTATACTTCCTAATGAAATGCTTCCCAGAGCTATCCCTTGGAATCTCACCTCAGGCTGAATTTATCCTCCTGACAAACATGTACGTTATAGGAGCTACATTGCAGAGGTCAGGAATGAGTGCAGGATTTATATATACTGGAAAGACAATTGGATTCCTTCCACTGTGAACATTTTGTATTCTCGTGAGCTTTTACAGGGTGTAAAAGATACATTGGTGAGGTCTCCAAATTTGTTTAAGTAATTTTTGATGATGTCCCTATGATGTGCTCTTGCTGTACCTTGCTGGCATTATCCATGATCGTGCTCTAGGAATCATGGGAGAATTCTACCCCTGTGTTACAGATCTAAATTACTGACTGAGAAGTATGGATGAAGAAGGTTGTGAAGGAGGATGAGGAAGAGGGCAAAGGGGAATTGAGGAGAGAGTTGTAATGAGCTAGAGAAGAGAAGTGTGCCAAGGAGAGGAGGAGAAAATTTATTAAATTAAGTCTTTGGGATGAGATTGAGTAAAATAAAAGAGCAAAAACATTTGAAGACCATGCTGAAATCTGTGCCAGTGCTGTGGTTGTCATATTATGAATGAAAAAAGAAAATGGAATTATTTAAACACCAGTTGACCATATATATTTGAAAAGACAACAGTATTTTTCACTGTAGTTCCTCTAAAAACCCGTTAATTTTCCAAGGTTATATTTTACCTGAGAAATAAATAAAGCAGTGGATTTGAGAATGCCTTTGGTCCATAGCCTTTTATGTTGGTCTGATGTTATAATTGCTCCCTTTTGATCACCGCCAGTGCTTCCCATGGCAGAGGCTAGTGTGTTAGGAAGAGGAGATAACGACAGTTTTATGTCCTTTTCCTGAATCTCTTTGATGCAGTTATCTAAAGTATATGTCACCTATAGCAAAGCTTTCACTTTTCTGGCTATATATTAAAAGAACAATGAATTTGAAGTTACAGCATAGTGCACGGAGACAAATTCAAAAATATTGTGTCTCTCCATAAGTGTATTATTCTAATCTCTGGTTTCTGTTTACATGGGTTTTAATTTTTAAAAAATATTACTAAGCTAATACTTTTCAAACTTATTTTAGAACTTTAACTTTTTATTCATACTAAATAGTGTGGTTAAACATATGTGTGTGTGTGTACGTATATATACATACACACAGTTATGCAAATGAAATATTATTGGAATAGGTTATTTTTGTAAATTTCAATTCATGACATTTAATTGTAATCAAAACCTTGAATAGAGCACTGAATTCATTCTAAGAAGTATGAAATATAAATCATAATGGGATATATTACAGGAAAAATATTCAATAAATAGTTTTAATTACTTTATATACTGATTTTGTTATGGAAAAATTTGCCTGTTTTGATAATTCTTTTCAAGTACTTTAGCTCCCACTTCAGATTAGAGTAAAACTTGGCATTTAATTTTAAACACCACTAAGAACTTTGAATCAATCTTTAAGCCCTAAAAACATTTGTATAGTTCTCACATTCCTTTTAATTTCTCAGTGTGAAAATGCTTGATGACACACTTCAAAAGTAGGGTTGATTCTTCAAGTTTCCTAGCTAGTGACTTTAAAAACCTTATATTGTACTCTTTGTGTGGCCTAATAAGAAGCTCATCAAGTACATAAACACACATACTGAAAACAATCCTTGGTTTGTAATGTGTGCTAGCTTCTATGGTTTGAGAAAGTCTCAGCATAGGTGGCATCAACTTTTAATTGAAAGCCGCTGACTCAGAAAAGATGTTCTTCTCTGCTTTCTTGGATGACTCTAACTGGCTCCAGAACAGGGGTAGATCTAATTAAAGCCTCTTAGATAACAGAACTCAAGTTTTATATTAAAGGTTTCAAACTAGCTCATTAGTTGTCACTGAATAGCTCGACCTGATGTTGACCATTAATTTCCTTCATGAACATATTTACTGAAGTATAAGGGCATGTGCTAACACACTAAATATCTGAGCCTAATTTTAAAAGTTGGCAGAAAATACATACTAATTAATAAACATTAATTTAGAGCCAGATATGGTGGTGCAGGCCTTTGGTGCAGGGCTTTAATCACAACACACAAAGAGTCAGATGCATTTGGGTATCTTTGAATTGAGGACATCTGCATAGTGATTTCCAGATAACCCAGGGCTTATATATAGGTTGAGAATGCTTTTCAAGAACTTTAGCTTTCTATTGCTAAAGAGCAATTTAGACAGAACTTGTCAAAAAATTAATCTGAATTTATCTACTAGGAAAATAAACTGTTACCTTTTTCCATGCTTGAAAAAGTTGTATCAGTACTTTGTCATAGACTGGTACTTGCCCTAGGACTTTTCATTAGCAATTTATCTAAGTAAATTTTTACTTAGTAATGCACCATAAATAAATTTGATGACATTCATAATACATCTGTATGACATTCATAATATTTCCCATAGTACATCAGATTGTTCTCCCAGGCTAGCTGTCTATAACTTAGTATTGATTCAAACATTATGCTATGATGTTCTGATAGTGACTCACTGTCTTAGTCAGGGTTTCTATTCCTGCACAAACATCATGACCAAGAAGCAAGTTGGGGAGGAAAGGGTTTATTCAGCTTACTTTCACATGGCTGTGAATCACCAGAGGAAGTCAGGACTGGAACTCAAGCAGGTTAGGAAGCAGGAGCTGATGCAGAGGCCATGGAGGGATGTTCCTTACTGACTTGCTTCTCCTGGCTTGCTCAGCCTGCTCTCTTATAGAACCCAAGACCAGCCCAGGATGGCACCACCCACAAGGGGCCCTACCCCACTGATCACTAATTGAGAAAATGTCCCACAGCTGGGTCTCATGGAGGCACTTCCCCAACTGAAGCTCTCTTCTCTGTGATAACTGCAGCCTGTGTCAAGTTGACACAAAACCAGCCAGTACACTCACATATCTTCTATCTTTTCTGTATCTCTGAACTGTTCTTCCTATTATCTTACTTTCTCCTTCAGTAATGCAATAACATACATCTTTTATTTCTCAAATTACTCAATGATATGTTAAAATAGATCTAAATCTATACTCTTTCTTTGACATGTAGGCTAGGTGCTTCATCAGAAGTGCTTAACTTTCTCCTTAAAACAAACAAATGAAAACTCTTCAGAAAAAATGCATAGATCCTGAACATACATATATTTCACCCAAGTGATTAGGAATATCTTAGATCTTATTTTTTTTAATACCTTAAACATTCCTATGGGTTTACATTTGATATACAGAACTGATTGTACCTTTACCATATTACTATTGTTAAATGGTTGAGACATTCCTGGCATAGCATTGACACAGGGTTTCTCTGAGAGTATATGACTCTCATTCTCCCTAAGTTGTTTTTACATGCACTTTCATTTTCAGATTAAAATTTAGTTGATTAATTTTGATGTAATCAGCACTACTTATTTTAAGTTTCAAAGATTTTATTGTGAATTATACAGGTTCTGTGACCATTACAACTCGGAATACTCTTGTGACTTCTTCCATGTCAGGGATTTTCCCAGCAGAAATATACAGTACTTCTGGACATACATTACAGCAGCCAAGCTTAAAAAATTGCCCTTTCTCTTTTTAAAATCGCCCCCTCCCTTTGCCCTTTTCAACCTTCCAGATTGCAAAGTGATTCCAGACTCTGGACTCCCAAATCACTACCTTAGGTCAAAGTTGAATTTGGCCATAGAAACAAATGGTTAAGGGAAGTTTGACGAAAAGACAGACACACCCAGAGTACCCAATGACCATAGTGACACTATGCCTGCTATAACTGGGTGAGCTCTACAGTGTTCTTCAATAAGATGCACTGCTGAGTTAGTGGATACCCTACAAAAGACACCAAAGAAAAATTAGTGATCTGGATATCAAGTTGCCTTATGCTTTTCTTTTTTTAAATATATTTTTTAAATAAATTATTTCATTTATTTACATTCCAGTCGTTGCCCTCCCCCACCTTGGTAACCCCTCTCATAGTTCCTCATCCCATCCCCCTTCCCTCTTGCCTCCAAGAGGGTGTTCTGCCCCCGACCAGGCTTCCTCCATCCCTGGGACCAGAAGTCTCTGGAGGATTTAGCACATCTTCTTCCACTGAGGCCAGACCAGGCAGACTTCTACTACATATATGCTAGGGGCCTCGGATATACAGGAGCCCGTGTATGCTCCTGGTTTGTCATTCACTGTGAGCTCCCTGGGGTATGGGTTGAGATTGCTGGTCTTCCCATGGGGTCGCTTTCCCTTTCAGCTTCTTCCTTTAGTTTAACCATAGTTGTCCTTGACTTCCATCCAACCGTTGGGTGTAAGTATTTGCTTCTGTCTCAGTCAGCAGCTGGTAGGACCTCTCAGAGGATAGTCACGCAAGGCTCCCGGCTATAAGAACATCATAGCATAAGTAGTGTCAAGCCTTCATGTCTCCCCTCCTGCCCCATGAGATGGACTTCAAATTGGCCAGTCATTGGACCATATTTCTTTCAGTTCAGTCTCTTCTCCATTTTGTTTCCTGCAGTTCTTTTAGACAGGAACAATTTGGGGTCCAGAACTTTGACTGTGTATTGGGAACCCAGACCTTCCACTTGAGGTCCCATCTATCTACTGGAGGTAGACAATTCTAGTTCCCCTTCCCCAGTGTTGAGCATTTTGGCTAAGGTCACCCCCAATGAGCTCTGAGAATATCTCACCTCCCAGGTCTCTGGTAGTTTCTAGATGGTCCCCCCACCTCCCACTCTCTAAGGCTGCTTATTTCTATTCATTCTCTTGGCCCTCTGGGCTTCTCTCCAGTTGCCTCCCCAACCCCCATATCTGATCCTGTTCCCTTTTTACCCTCACCTCAACTTTCCCACTCAGATCCCTCCTTCCCTCTGTCTCCCATGATTGTTTTCTTATCCCTTCTAGGTGGAATTGAAGCCTTCTCACTTGGATATTTGTGCTTGTCATAATTCTTAAGGTCTATAGGTTTTATCCTAGGTATTCTGTACTTTGGGGATAATATCTGCTTATTAGTGAGTTTATGTCATATATGTCCTTTTGGTCCTCAGTTACCTCATTCAAGATGATATTTTTTAGTTCCATCCATTTGTCTGCAAAAATCATGATGTCCTCATTCTTAATAGCCTAATAGGATTCCATTGTACAAATGAACCGCATTTTCTGTATCTATTCTTCAGTTGAGGAACATCTGGGTTGCTTCTACCTTCTATCTATTACAAATAAGTCTGCTATGAACATAATGGGACATGTGTCCTTGTGGTATGGTGGGGTGTCTCTTGGATATATGATCAAGAGTGGTATAGTTGGGTCTTCAGGTAGAACAATTTCCAATATTCTGAGGAACTGCCAAATTTATTTCCTGAGTGGTTTTTCTAGTTTTCAATTACACCAGCACTGGAGGCATGTCCTTTTTCTCCACATCCTCACCAGCATGTGCTGTCACTTGAGTGTTTGATCTTAGCCATTTTGATTGGTATGAGGTGGAATCTCAGGGTCATTTTGATTTGTATTTATCTGATATCTAAGGACTTTAAACATGTCTTTAAGTGCTTCCCAGCCATTCAAGATTCTTCTATTGTGAATTTTTATGTTTTTCTTAAAGTTAATCCAGAAATGGAGGGTTTATTTAATGAAGTAAAATTTAAAAGTACATAAGAGAATTTAATTAGACAAAACTGAAAAGCTTCAGCAATATCAGTGATAATCATTTTATTTAATCTCCAATTATTATTTTAAATTACCTTGATGAAAGAGTAAATGGGATGAAGTGTCTACTTGTCTACTCCCTTGTGGTAGACAAACATTGTGAGAAAAACCTGGGCAGTAGATACTCAAGAAACCTGTGAAGCCATAAGGACATTTTATCGTATTTTTTGCTTTGTTTTATCTTGTTCTTCTAACAATTATATGCTTTTATAAAATAAGGCTTGGATAGCTCTAAATATTGCTAGAAAATATCATTGCTGAATATTTACTTTATGTTACCAACACTTTTGTGTAAGACTATATTTAACTTTTTAGTAGTATATTTTAAAATGTAATGTTTACCTTTGGATAATTTAGCAATTTGCATATGCAACTTTGAGATAAAAATGATCAAATGATAAGTTTTTTTTAGAAACTAATTGATAGAATTTACATGAAAAAATACATGACTTAAATATGTTGGCAAACATGAGACATATCAAATCTTCTTCCCATAATTGTATTATAACTTAGAAAGTTTTTGTGTAATTATTTTACTGCTGAGATTTTAACCTTGAGCCTTATATGTATTGGAGGAAAACTGTTCACCTGAACTACCTCACTAGCTCAAATAAATTCATTTGCAGTCTTCTGTTTTTAGTGGAAGTTTCAGGTGATTTCAGGAATGAAGTCATCATTTGATCTACATTGCCTTTGAAGTTATAATAGAAATGATTTTCATGTTGAATGTTTCATAAGTCTATCATAAGAAAATCTATAACCTTTAAAATACGGGAATAAGATGATCATGGTGTATGCTCTATACTCAATACGTTTGTTCTTCAATTGCAACATTTAAGCTCTCTAAGTATAGTATGGATTTTATACTGTTTTCAGTGACGAGGGAGCACTATCCAAGGTAACACAATAAAAGATGTTAATCCATTTCAAATGTTCGTGAAATAAATATTTTTGAATTGTAATTCCCTTCATTTCAGTACTGTTAATAACATTTCTTATGTGTACTACTTCTTCTGTAGGTTAAATGCAGGTAATGATAAAGTTAATAGATCATTGTCTCTATTAGGTTTATTTTAAAAAACAAACTACTGCTAAAAGAAAATGTTTTTCCAGCTTCAAAAGGTCCATAAGCATGCGACTATTATTGACCTTAGAGAGGAGAAAAGAGGGCGGTGGCCAGGCAGGCTAAACATATTATGTTTTAAAGATTATAGACAACAAACTAAAAAAGTGAAACTCACATTGTAACAACCCACCTACCTGGTAACCAGTAAGCTCTTGGATTCTTATCCTTTTTTCCAGAAGATGGTCACTCATCCCGACAACAGTGATATGCCAGTGACCTTAGTGATGTGTTACTAACATAGTCTGTTTGTCTAAGATGGCCATCTATGTATCAAAAACCTGTGTTATAAATATTTTGTGAATTTTACAGGATGAATTATATATTAGCAAACTTTGTAACCTAGGAGAGTAGAGGACACTTCTGGTAGTTTAAGGAAATTTATTAAGTGCAGGGTTTGGTTTGCATAATATATTTCTTTTAAAAAAGTAGAGGTGCACTTTTTATCATTTGATTTCTTTAATGTTTGTAACTCTAGTCATCAAACATAGAGCCCCATTCATGTTCAGCCAGAATACTACCATGTAGATATAGCCCATCCAGGCTATAACTTTTACTTTCTGTATATACTAGAGAAGAGTTTACTAAAAGTAAACTGACCAATAATGATTAAGGAGCTCTTGAAAGCAGTAATGACATTTAATCTAATGCATAAAACAGAACTAAAAAAGTGATATTCATTACAGAAAGATATACAGTTAAGCTATGAAGCAGATGACAATGACTTCTGTTAATAAGTCTCTTTGTCACAGAACACAAATTGTCTCTGCAATATAACAAAACACACTTCCCAATATCCAAGACCAGAGAATCATCCTTAATTTGCTGAATCACTGTCCAGTTTTGAATATTTGTTATCCTTAAAGTGACTAATACCTAAAGGGCTAAATAGATGACTAGATCCAAAATGATCTCTGTTAAAGGATTTTCAATTTTAGGTAAATCAAAAACTTGTTTTTAGTTTTCATTTTTCTCTCTTTCTCTCTCTTTCAGTCTTTCTCTGTCATTCTCTCTCACTGTATGTGCCTGTGTGTCTGTAACTATGTGTATATATATATATGTATGTATGTATGTATATATTCCTATATCATGGCAACATGGCATGATTCTAGAATTTACTGGATAACACATAGGACTCAGTTTTCTACTTCAACTATGTGGGTTCTAGGAATCTAAGTTAGGCCCCCAAACCTGGTAGTTAATCCCTATGGGCCTTCTTTCCAGCCCTTCTGCAATATTTTGAAGAAATATTCAGTTTCTCATCTTGATTTGTAAAATCCTTCTTGAATAAATCCTTATCTTCTATTTCCTTTATTATGTAAATTATTCTCCCAGTTTCCATAAAATCAACACTTTCCTCAAATCTTAATTAAGGTGAATCTGAATAGGGGTTGAAAATAATGCTTATATAAAAATGATATTACTGTGCTGTCTAGTTTAGTTTATAGTTTACTAGATAAAATATTTTTATTTGAAACCTGTTTTACTTCATATTTTTGAGACAGTTTCGGTTTTCCCAAAGATCTGCTGCTGATGTTCTGCAGTTGGAAGCCATGTTTTTGCTAAAAGGTTGATGCAATCAACTATAGTCCTCTCAGATACTCTCAGATTCTCCCACAATAATCTCCTCATAACTGAATGCCAAAAATTCACAGTGGTGTACCTCCTAAGGCTAGTTTAATTGTTTGTGCCTTTGTTTCCAACTTATTTCCAGGAGAGTAA
>JADRCD010189568.1:0-20910 GCA_019843815.1 Montemys delectorum
CGAAGCCCCCGGCGGTGGCGGCGGCGGCGGCGGCGGCTGCAGCGGCGGCGTCGGAGGAGCTGAGCCAGGTGCCGGACGAGGAACTGCTGCGCTGGAGCAAGGAGGAGCTGGCGCGGCGGCTGCGGCGCGCCGAGGGCGAGAAGGTGGGCCTCATGCTGGAGCACGGCGGCCTGATGCGCGACGTGAACCGGCGGCTGCAGCAGCACCTGCTGGAGATCCGCGGCCTCAAGGACGTGAACCAGAGGCTGCAGGACGACAATCAGGAGCTGCGTGAGCTCTGCTGTTTCCTGGACGACGACCGGCAGAAAGGGCGCAAGCTGGCGCGCGAGTGGCAGCGCTTCGGACGCCACGCGGCCGGCGCCGTGTGGCACGAGGTGGCCCGCTCGCAGCAGAAGCTGCGGGAGCTCGAGGCGCGCCAGGAGGCCCTGCTGCGCGAGAACCTGGAGCTGAAAGAGCTGGTGCTGCTGCTGGACGAGGAGCGCGCGGCGCTGGCGGCGGCGGGGGGCGCTGGCGGCAGCGGCGGCGGCGGCGCGGGCTCCCGCAGCTCCATCGACAGCCAGGCCAGCCTGAGCGGGCCCCTGGCGGGCAGCGCCGCGGGCTCGGGGGCTCGCGACGTTGGCGACGGCAGCAGCACGTCCAGTGCGGGCAGCGGCGGCAGCCCGGACCACCACCACCACGTCCCCGCGGCTCTGCTGCCCCCGGGGCCGCACAAGGGTCCCGACGGCAAGGCCGGAGCCACGCGCCGGTCCCTGGATGACCTGTCAGCGCCACCGCACCACCGAAGCATCCCTAACGGCCTGCACGGTAAGCATCTCGCCCGGATCGGAAGCCCGAGGGTGTCTGTCGAGAAGCCATAGCTCCTGGAGACCTCACAGGTGCCGGGCAGGGTGGAGTGGGAGTGGGGGGTGGGGTCGCACCTTCAGACCCTTCCGCAGCAAATGGAGCATCCAGCGTGGTGGTGTCCCTGTCTAGCTGATGCCTCAGAAAAGTTTCTCCTCTGCAGTTTTTTTTGTGTTAGCAGCTGGCACTCTGGGGCTGTCGAGGGGTGTCTCTCACCCCACCCTGAAAACACTTGAGGGCAGAGTGCAGTCTTTCTTGGAAGACTATGAAAGGCCCCTGAGCTAAAACAAGTGAATTTGTCCCTCTGGTTGGAGCCCCAGATAGTCCCTCAAACTTGCTCAGCACCCACGACTGCACTGTGCTTGTGGCTGGTTTCCTCCCCTGCTTCCTTCCCAGCCGTATCTCCTGGGCTGGGCTGGCACACAAGCACCCATGCTGAGACCTTGACGAAGCTGGGCCAGAGCACTCTGGACTAAGATAAGAGTCTTCCAGGCTTCCCATAAGGCCCACAGTACCGGTTGGGGCAACTTGGTCGCTACAATTTTCCCCAGAGGATATATTTGGAATGGATTCCGACTTCCCCGTGTACCTCAATTTCCTTTCTTCCTTGCTTTTAAGTTGGAGAGGCCGATGGCCGGCCTCACTGGGCTGTGAGGTGGAGATAAATAATGCTCCTGAAGAGATTTGTAAGCTTGATCGCCTTACAGGAAGTGCTGGGGTCATCTGTGGCCACAGTGTGGGTTGGAAGTCTGCGCTGCCTTCCTCAACCTGTTGCTATTGACCCTATAGGAGGGTGTCCCCACCTAGGGTACTGTGGCTGTTCCTTTAGTGGTGATCTGGGCCCTGCAGCTTCCTTCCTGTCCTGATTGCCAGATGCTGTACTTCCCAGTTTCCCCCACAGTTTTGGGGAGCTTGGTTCTCAGGGTTGATGGTACCTGTCTCAGCCTGAATTGTTTGCCTGGTAGTGAAGAATAGCCCGCCCTTTCTGTTCTCCTTTAAGCCTTTCTCCGTCCATATACTATCAAGGCTTAGAAGAACTTCTCTTCCCCAAATTGACTGCTGGAGCTGAGGACCAAGCTTTTTCTTGGGTTTCCTGGCCAAGCCCTCTGCCGGCGTTTTTGAGGCAGGAATTGTAGTTCCCATGCAGGTCAGAGAGAGGTTTCCCCTGTATTTACTAATCCAGAGCTTGTGAGTTCAGGAAAGGACTGCGGCTAGAGGGATATTTTGTTACTGATTAGCAATCTACCACAGCAACTCAGGTTTCTTTTTGTAACACTGCATCTACAGGGCCTCCCTCCCTCCCCCACAGCTATTCACTCAAGCTCTAGATGTCAAGTTCCAGCTTAATTTGGGGACCGGACACTCCGCTTTACAGAGCTGGCATGCATCTCTTTGGCTTCCCCTTCCCCAGGGGGCTCTGGGAGGGCCAGGGTTCTGGGTCTTGATTTCCCCAAGTGCATCACGCAGGAGGAGAACCTTTGCGCTTAGGGAAGCACAGGTTGCTGGCTTTCAGCTATGTCATCAATAGCAGTGGCCAGGGCGAGTCTCCGCAGGACACTGCCTTGCTTGAGTGTCTCCACCTCTTTGCAGATGGTTTTTTTTTTTTTTTTTTTTTTTTTTTTTTGCTAGGAGGTATGGGTCTGGCCCAGAGCTGCAGTTGCAGTAGTGAATAGTGCAGTAGAGAAGGACCTGGCCAGACTGGAGGTTTCCACCCCACTGGGGATGGGTAGGGGCAGAAGTGTCCTGTTTCTTACAGACCCCACCCCCTCCAAGCGTCCTTGCACCAACACTGCTGCAGACTTTGTAGTAGCCACGCTTTGGTTTGGTGCGGACCAGAAACTCAGCATTGTTACTACTCGAAATTTCAGCTTCACACTGGATTGTTCTTTTTAGTTTTGCCTCTTGAAGTCAGTGGGTGGCGGCAAGGTATCCTCCCTTGATCGCACACAGTATTCCAGGAAACAAGGAAAACTGGCTTCCCTAGACTGGGATCCAAAGCCTTCCTTGGCTTTGAAGAGCAGGGGGCTGAGCTGAGAGATAAAGAGAGTCTAGGCGATGGTCAGAGTGGAGTCAGACACTGGGCTTGCTTGCACCTTAGTACCTAGTCCTGGTGCGAGCTCAGAGGAGCCCCGGGGTGTGTGTGTGTGTGTGTGTGTGTGTGTACGTGCGAGAGTGTGTGTGCATCAGCCCTGCTTTACGTATGTGCAAGGGGAGACACAGAGAGGACCCCAGCCTTGTCTCCTTGTGGTCTCTGTTCTCCATCAGGGCCATTGGTGTTTCTGCCAAGAGTGGCTTGAGGTCCCTGCAGTTGCCATTTTGGCTTTCCGGTGAGTTCAGGGAACATGGATGCGTCCCTGTTCCTGATCCCTCCTGGCGGTGCCTTTCCCTGTCCACGGCTGGAACTGTTACCTCCTATCAGTGAGCACAGAATGGTTCGTTGATAACCCAGTTATCCACAGGGTCTGGACAGCCTGACTCCCTCACGTATCTCAGGCAACATGGTTAATTTTGCCTCCCCCCCACTTCTGGAAGGTCAAGGGGAGCCCACGGAAACCTTTACTCCAAGAAGGTCAGTGCAGTGGACTGGCACCTGCCCACAGTGGGCCCGGCGGTTGTTGGAGGAGTCCGCCATAGCATAGGAGGCATGCCAGCACATTCTCTTCTAAACTCTGCTTGCCTTTGAAACTGCTTGTGGGTCTGAGCTCCCTCCATGTGTTGTGTGTGTGGCTGCACCTACTGCTGAGCCAGGGAGCCAAGGTCCTGCAGTCCTCTCTGGAGGAGCTCTGCTGCTGTGCCCTCAGCCCTGTAAGGCGTTCTAGAAGGCCTCAAGTAACAGTGGTAGAGGTGTCCATCTGTATTCAGGGTAGTCCTGGCTGAGGTGGGCTTTGCCAGCCTGTAAATGCACATACAAATAGATCTTGGCGTCGGGCGGGCACTGGATGGGCACTGGGCTCCTTTTGAGAGGCTGGGGCCTGGCTGGCTAAAGTCAGGGCTAGGGTGTCCTTGCTGTCATTCTAATCCAGTTTTGTGGGTGGAGCCAGTTTAAACGTCAGAAGTTCAGTCCCCTTTTCTTTCCACAAATGAGGTGATTTTTCAGACAAAAAAAAATTCTGTTGTGGGGGTGTAGCTTAGGGGTAGAACATTTATTCAGCACAGTATGGAACTCTCTTGAGAGTAACACACACAGACACACACACACACACACACACCATATTCTTATAGCTCACTGCTCATCTCCTGTCCTTGAGTGTGTGTCCTTCTCTCCCCCAACCCCCATGTCCTGTGACTCCTGTGGCTAATTGAAGCCCGTGAGTGAATGTTGATTGTCTTTTTCATATTTGGATTAAAATTTTGAGCCACTCAACTCGAGCAGGGTTGGATCTCCTGTGGGTGTTTTTGTTGATTTTGAAAGGGTGAAGTAGAGGGTGGTCTGAGCTTTCTTAAAAAAAGACGGATCGAGCTGGCAGTGAAAAGGTCTTTTCCAGGAGGCCTCAGGCTTCCACTAATAAGACTGCCTTTCCTCAGGCTGCCAGCCTGGAGCAAAGGTCAGAGGAGATAATGGGCGGGTTATGCAAGCTTTCCCTCTCCTGCCAGCCTGACTCTGGTGGAGGGGTTCTGTGACATTGTCCATGCACTTGGGTGCTAGGTCCTCAGGGCCCCAGAAGTCCACAGGCAAGGCGACCCATTCAGCATATCACATTTACCACAAAGGGCTTGCTAGCTGTCGAGGGCTGTCACGTTCTTCCTTTAGGCTTCTTGGCAAACTGAGGCTTAAAGAGGTGCTTGCTATTGCTTTGGTACCCACAGGACCTGCCGGGGTCTGGAGTGAGCTCCAGCGGGGAGGGGCGCTTGAGTAGAAGAGTCAGTTCTTCCCGGAGGCTTCAGCTCTCCTCTTTGGAGTGAGTGCGCGGTGTGTGTCCCTCCATTTACTTTCTTTCCTACCTTCTCACTCTTCTGCACCAGCCTGGCTTCCCATCACAGTGGTAATTCCACCGCGACTCTGTCCCATGCCAGACCTCTGAGCTCCTGGGACAGGAACTTTGTGGTATATTGGTCCACGAGCAGCATCTTTTACCAGGGAACCCAGCTCCTACTCATACCCATTTTCTGTGTACAACTGCGTGTGGCAGTCACTCACAGTAGTTCCTTGAAACTCTTAGGCAAGTCCCTGAACCTGTAAAATGGGAACCATGGCAGAATTCTGAGAGGAGGGAAGGTGTCTTGGAATGACAGCCCAGGAATGCATGCCTCTTCTCTGGGACGATGGAACACCCAGTGTCGAACTTAAGGCAGAGGAGCCTGCTGCCTTCGGCTCCTGGCTCCAGGGTCAGGAGAGCCCGGGGGAACTCTCTCTTCCCTGCTCTGACCTGGTCTGTGACCTTGCTGACCCTCAAGGGGCTTCCTCCTTTGTAATATCCTGCCTCCACAACTGGGCCTTTAAAGAAGGGGTCTGGGACTTCTGTTTTCATCCGAATTCCGTTTTCATGCCAGGAAGTGCCACTTGGGACTTGTCACCTTGGGATGTGTGTAGGGAAGCCCCTAGCCCACGCTTGTGAGTGGAGCTTTTGTGCCCACCCCGTCTTCTTGTCCAGTTGAGCAGAAGGAAAATGGCTCTGTCGTCAAGAGAGAGCAGAATAGCTAAGCTGTGGAGGCAGGACCCGGAACATGGTGTGGAGAGGCCAGGGTCTGGTCAGTGGGCTCTGGACACATGTGAGACAATAACTGCAGAAGGGCTTCGGTCGGTGCTATGTGCAGGTGAAGCCCCAACGTTCCAGTGACCCGGAGTTCAGTGCCTGAAAGGAAAATGGTCCAGATAAATGCTGTGGCCTCCAGAGCCAGGAACGCTCCATTAGGGAGGTGCGTGACCACCTGCCTGGACACCGGTGAAAAGCTTTGCTGTGGGCGGGGCTTAGATGTCCTAGTCTTGGGTTTTGCTAGGGAAGGGCTGTCTGGAGTGGGAGGGCAGCTGGGAGTCGGGGTTGACCTCATAGTTGTTCCTTAAAGCAGGAAGGGAAACATTAGCCTAAGTTTAATGAGCATCTACACTCCGAAGTTCCTTGTGCCTTTACGGTGACTCATGCCATCTGGCTTGGGAGTGGCAGTTAAGGAGCGTTCTATCTGATGAGTGTCCTGTAGGCAGAGCTAAGGTTAGGAACAAGAAGCTCAGGCCTCTAGGATGGCCTCAACTCTAGCACTGGCCATAGGAAAGAACCTTGGCTGTAGGCTCAGTCTTCTGCCAGCCCCTGCCCGCCTCCTTGGACCTCTGCCTTGTGTGTTAGGTGGTCCTGGGCTGCAGGAGGATAAGGTCGGTCGGTCGGATACTTAAGGGAGCCCGAGCTCTGCCCCCATTACAGAGTACTTAGGAAGTGCACCCAAACTTGGGATCTAGGTCTGTTTGATCTCTGCGGGGGCTGCCCTGGGGCGGTTCAGAAATACAAGTAGCTAGTTCTCACTTTCCTCTTGGGGACAAGTGGAAGTCAATGGAAGCCACAAGGCTTAGAAGCAGGAACAAAAAAATTCCTCTCCTACAGGGATAGGATCTTTATTTTATTTTATTTTGTTTTTTTCAAGACAGGGTTTCTCTGTGTAGCCCTGGCTGTCCTGGAACTCACTTTGTAGACCAGGCTGGCCTCGAACTCAGAAATCCACCCGCATCTGCCTCCCGAGTGCTGGGATTAAAGGTGTGCGCCACCACCGCCTGGCTTTATTTTATTTTGTTTTATTTTTTTTAGGATTTTGATGGGTGTGGTGGTGCGAGCTTTTAATCTCAGTCTGGAGCAGATGCAGGTAGATCTCTGTGGGCTAAGGCCATCCAGGGCCACATAGCGACACCCTGTCTTTAAAATAGAAAATACATTTCCCTTTAATGTGTATGATTGTTTTTGCCTGCTTGTGTGTAGGTGTACTGTGTGCGGATAATGTGCAAGTAAGAAGAGGGCGTGTGGCCCCCTGGAACTGAAGTTAGCTATGGTTCTGGGCCAACAGAACCAGAATCTTCAGTAGGGCAGCCAGTGTTCTTAACACAGAACCACCATGGCTCCAGCCTCTGGCCTTGTGATCTTAAAGTCAGGGATAGCCCCCACCACTTCCTCTAAGCCATCCTCCAACCGGGTCTCTGTCACATCCTTTCTTTCCCTGTAGACATGGTTCTGGACAGACAGGGAGCCGGGTCACCTAAGGGTAGGTGCCTGGCCTCCAGCTTTCTGTGGGACAGGTCAGGAAGACCTGAAGTCCTGCCCATCCACCAGTAGATTTCCTAGAAGTGCTGTGTAGACTGTTTCATTAAGGTACAGGCCCCACCCTGGAGGTGGGCAACCTCACTTCCTAGTCCTTCCTCCTGGGTCTCAGATGGCCGGTCATGCTTTACTTTACTGTCTTCTGGGCCCATTCCCTTCTCCCGACTGGTGTTGGGGGCAAGTCTGGGAATTCCTCTGTACCTTGCTGCAAGGTCCTCTCTCTCCCTTGGTCCCTCCCTCTGTCAATCAGTGCTGTCCCAGAGGAGATGGCATTCAGAGTGCTGGCCTCTTGGAAGCGGAGGAAATGCCTGGCCAGGAAGAGCCGGAAACCCTGAGCAAGCCGTGTGGAATCCTCTGGCTCTTAAGGGGGAAGCTGGGAGGGAAGAGGACCCACCCTTGGGTCTGTCACTCTCGCCTGTCGGTTTGGGGCCTGGGATCTTGGTCCTCTTGATTCCTAGACTTGGCACCGGGATGGGGGTGGGGTGCGGGCTCCTAAACTGTCTTTTGGATGGCTACAGGTTAGTGCACGTGCTTTGCAAAGGAGCGGTGTGTATTCCTCACCCCTTACAACAGCTGGGCCCTTGGTCCTCAGTTTGAGATAGGACTCAGGCTGCTGGGGCTGCCTGCGACTACACACACCAGCACCTTGAGATGGTGATCTGACTAGCCCCGTGGAGGCCAGGCTTCTGTCTCAGCCACCGCTCCTCCTCCGGGCCCGATGGAATTACCAGCCTCTGCTATCTGATGGTGCTCCAGTTTAGGGCAAGACTGAACTTCCATTTTGGTGCACGTTTGTCTGCTGGGGCAAAGATGGCGAAGGTGTCTGCCCCTGCTCTCGAGCCCGCTCCCTATAGCGTGCAACCCTCCAGTCCCCGGGCACAGCCTAGTCTTCTGGACTACACAGTACATGTACCCTCCAGAGCCAGGGATGAGGGCTGGCTGGAAGGGCTGGGGAGTGGCCTCTCGTGGTTTAAACTGGGTAGAGCCGGGCCACTTTGGCCACCTCCCTCCCTTTTCTTCATTTCCTATTCTTGGCAGCAAATGGTCTTTATCTACTTCCAAAAAAATGAAAACTGCCATGGTGGTGGTGGTGGGTACAAGTTTACCTTCTCCTAGGTCATAGCTAGTGCTGTGCTTCTTGCCCTTGTGGTTCCTCACCTGCCTGATTGATTGATTGATTGATTGATTGATTGATTGATTGAGACATGGTCTCAGAATCTAACTGTGGCTGGCTTCGAACTCACTATGTAGACCAGGTTACTTTGAATATATAGAGATCCTTCCCTCTGCGAGGATTAAAGACATTTGCCACCACACCAGGCTGAATAACAAGCAAGCAAGCAAACAAACAAACAAAACAAACACCTTTGTTTGGGTCCACACTCAGAGCTTCCTGTGGCTGCTCGGCCTTGGGGTCCTGTGGGCAGTGAGAGTCAAGAGTCTTTATGGAGAAACCTGTGGGCCACACAGGGGCCACTGAGGTGGGCTTTGTCCATTGGTCAGCCAGTGGTGGATGATGGCCCATTCTCCTAGGCTGGGGGATGGGGTTGTGGGCAGAGGAGGCAGAGAGCAGTTTAAGGTGGAGGCCAGTTGGTTTGTGTTGGCCTCTCGCTGACCTGTGGATACCCAAGGACACAGCTCTAATGCACCCAGTTGCAAGCAGCTGCAGAAAGCTAGGCCCATTTTTCACACTGTACGTAGGTCAGCTCATACTCCCCTCCCCAGCTGCGCACAGATGCATCCACACCCCGAATGCTCAGGACAAGCCTGCCCCGAAGGGAGTGGTAATGGCTGTTAGGCTATATTCAAGGGGACAGATGTAGGCAGGGCCGGTGGCACGGAGATGGCAGCTATTGAGTAGAGTCGACCCATTTCCAGAAATAGAACATCCACTGTCAGGGGATGCATCTCTTTGTCTCCCCAAATCTGTCTTCCCGTCAGCTTCCACAGTGTAAGGCAAGAAGGGGACTTGCTCTTGTCTAGGAATCAGAGGCTCCGGCGAGCATCCCGCTCCCCTACCCTGTCACAAGGGCTTGATTGTGTGCGGGCCCTGAATGCACCCTCCTGTCACCATGTGCGGCACAGGCTGGCCTCCCTAATGAGCCTGCTCTGGGAGTGGCCCTTTGTGGCAGGTTCCGGCCACACTGCCTGGGCCAAGGCTCCTCCGCTTCCCAGCGGCTTGGCTGTTTAATGACTCTCCGTCGCTGCTGGCGGGACAATGGGACGCTCTGCTCCCCCTGTGCCTTCTCTTTCTGTTTCCCTTATTTTCGGCAGTGTGCACACTCCACCTTTTCGCACGTTCCAAGATGAGGAGGGTCTTACTTCTCCTTGTGTCCTAGCTGGCACCATCAAGCCTCCCCTCCTCTGCCCTTAGGTCAGCTCCTCCTGTGGGGACACCCCCTCCCGCCTTGTCTCCTTTCTTTTGTTCCTCTTGGGTCTCTCCCCAGATCTTTCTTTGCAAACAGGCTAGTGTTTCCTCATCCAGAGCAATAAAACAAAACCCGTCCTTCTGCTACCCTACCCTCTTCGATGGGTGGGTGGGTGGATGGGGGTGGGGGGGATGGGGAAGCTCCCCTCGCTATGGAGTTTCTGCTGCTCCTCGCAGCAGACCCTGGGAAAGGTGACCCCAGCTAGTAGTCTCTATCCCCAGCATCTGATGCCCCCTGACAGTTGTCCTCTGGAACCTAGAGTGTTCCAGCTCCGCGCCCCCCCCCCCCCCAGCAATGTTAGCTCACATGCGCTCGAGCTGTCTCTCTCTCTCTCTCTCTCTCCAGCATGAGTTTCTGTTTGGTTGTCCATCCTGGGATTGCTGGCCACCTGTATCCTGTGGATTCTGGCCCCTGCCTCTGACCTGTGTCCCCATACCCTCTGCCTGAACCTTAGCCAGCTCCTCTTCACCGGCTCAGTTGTGGGCCCTCCCCCTCCTACCCTCCCCCAGCTGTCCATTGCCCCAGGTGCTGCAGTCTACTGTGACTGCAGTCAGGGGGTGGGGGGGTGGGACAGTGCTCCTCAGTGCGGAGGCACCAAGGTGTTTGGAGCCTCGTTCACCTGGAGATAAGGGACAGTCTGTGGACAGCTCTGCAGGACAGTTCTTCCTGGGTTCTGCGACTCCAGCTTGCCCACACAAGTTGGGACATCTGAGCCTGGACTTGAGGGCTTCATCCATCCCCACTGAGCTCAGTGACTGGTTACCTGGGTCCTGGAGGTTTGGCCTGGAGCCTGCTCACTCTTCAGGCGCACCGCAGGCCCTTCCACGGTGCCAGAGCCTTGGGTTGGTCCTCGAGGCAAACAGGCGCAGGATGTCTGTGTGACTGTGGCCTTCATTTGTTCTGTGTCTGTGGGAAGCCTTTGCCTACTGAGCCAGGGTCGTGGTGGATCCCAGGCTTGCTCATGCATAGGATGCCGCCGGGGGCCATGTGTCTGCAGGAAACTAAAGCACAGAGAGGGTCCCCTGGCTCCTAGGGTCCTATCTAGAGCTCAGCCAGTTGCTTCTCAGCTGGCAGCTCTTTATTTTTCAAAGAAGACCAGAAAGGGTGCGGAGTCAGAAAAGAAAGAAAAGGACAGTTTGCGAACTGAAGGGGTAGCGGGTAGGGCCGCAGGCCAGCGGCACGCTTCCTGTCCTGTGTTCTCTCCTGCCCCAGACACTGGACACCATTGTTTACTGACTCCCACTGCTGTTGATTACTTGTGGTGCCCAAGGCTGTGACTGGCAAGTGGGTATACCTTCTCTTGGGGTTAACTGAGCTGCCAGGGTCCAGCTGTGGGCCATTTCGATAGCTGTCTCTGGTGATAAATCCATTAGACACCACACCTGGGGCTCTCCCCCATCTCCAACCCCCTACCGCTCACTGGAGCCTCACTGTGTTGAGCGTGCTCTGTGTGTGTGTGTGTGTTTCAGAGTGACATTGAACTGATCTCAGTGTCATAGCCTAGAGAGAGACTGGACATAGCATCTTACAGACTGTAGGGCTGAGGGCAGCCCTGGTGCTTCCCTGTCCCCATGGGAGGTCCCTGGGAGCCTCGGCCTTACTTTGTGGAGTCAACAGCACAGTTGAAGTTGGGGGTGGGAAGGGATCTGCTGGGAGCAGGGGCATGGATCATTGGTGTCAGTGGCCCTGGAGGCCTCACTGTTGCCCCCAGGACCCCTTAGCTTCTTGACTCTCCTTGTCCTTGTCTCCTCGAGGGCATGAACTGCTCAGCTAGCCCCCTCTGCAGAGTTTCTTGAGAACAGCCAGACCAGCCTGGCAGGCTCTAAAGTGTGGGGACTTCTTCTGAGACAGTCTTTGGGAGCCCTTCCAGGAGCGTGGTCATGAGGCCCTGATCCATCTACTGGTGCCCCTGCTTTGGGAGGTGGTCTCCAAAGCTGGCACCTCTAGGATCTGCAGACCCCCTTACCCCTTCCCACTACGTTAGGAGCTTGTCCCACGGGTGCTAGCCTGGTTGTGGGCACTGTGACCAGCTGCGGGGTGAGTGAAGCTAAATGCTGTAGGACTCTGTATGAAGAAGCCGCTTGTTCTTGGTGAGCACGCCGAGGAGGCAGAAGAGGCAGAGGCCGGCAGGAGTGAGAACCGGCGGGCTGGCCTCCTGCTGCCTGCCATGAACTCCAGGCACTGTTGGTAGCCAGGGATCCTGGAAGCACTTGTCACACTTGGGGTTACCCAGGTTACCCTGCTGCTTCTTGTCATCCTTGCCTAGATCTGCTAGGGCAGTGACCTCAGGGAACCCCTTCCAGCTCCCTTCCTTCATCTCCAGCTCCTGCAAAGTCAGTGCCTCATTCCTTGTCCCGTGGACACACCAGCTTTCATTCACTGCCTGTGGCTCAGGCCTGAGGAAGAATGTAGTTGTTGGGTTAGTGAACCCAAGGCTTCTTAGGAAACAGGAATCAATGGAGTCAGGAAGACCCCCAGAACACAGGGTGGGAAGTGGAGGGGCGCAGTGGAATGAGGCATCCAGTTAGCCTGAGCTGGCAGAACATCCTGGGTGTCCCAGCAGGCCTGGTGTGTACACCTGTTGGTTGACAAGCTCTGTGTGTCCCTCACCACCTCTTCCTGGGGACATTGTGTGAGTCTTGAGGGGTGGTGGTGGTGGTGTGTGTGTGTGTGTGTGTGTGTGTGTGTGTAAGTATGTAAATGTGCACGCACATGCATGTGTGTGCATGTGTATTCGTGTGTATGTAAGTGTGTATTCGTGTGTATGTAAGTGTATGTGCATGTATGTATGTAAGTGTGTGTGCATGTATGTAAGTAAGTGTGTGTGTTTGTGTGTGTGTGTGTGTGTAGGTGGCTGTTTTCTTGTACACCCCAGCCTCCCCACAGGTTTCTTTGTCTCTCTCCAGTTTCTCCAGCCTCAGTTACTTATCTGTGGGTTGGGATGGTCGTATCGGTCTCTGGTGCCCAGAGAGAGGCCCTTGAGGAGCTCGGGATAGATCCAGAAGTCCACACCTGTCCTGGTTTTCAGCCTCCCGTAGGTAGTAGGTGGCTGCTCCTGGGTTAGCCACTTTCCCTGTCTAAACAAAGCAGTAGTATCTTATTCTCCTTCATTCTTGCTTTGGGCCTTAAGGACTTAGAGGGGCTGTGGCTGAGACTCTGATCTCCAGCTGTCACTTTGCAAGTGCTTAGCCAGCTGGGGGCCTGGTCTGGCCCAGAAGCAGCAGCCACGGGGTTCATTTGCTGCCACACTACACCTGTACCCCACGGAGAAGTTCATTTCCCCTGCCCTCCCCTCCCTACCGGCGTCACCTGACAACTCTCCACTGCTGCCCCAAGCAGTCATGGAGAGAAAAAGGAGACTAGAGACAGGAGAGACTCACTTGCTTCTTTTTAAGAAAACTTTTCTTTTTGGTTTTTCGAGACAGAGTTTCTCTGTGTAGCCCTGGCTGTCCTGGAACTCACTCTGTAGACCAGGCTGGCCTCAAACTCAGAAATCCGCCTGCCTCTGCCTCCCAAGTGCTGGGATTAAAGGTGTGCGCCACCACTGTACTTCGAGGAGTTACTTTTCTTCTGCCACCTCGGGATTCGAGGATTGGACTCAGGTGGTCTGGTTTCCAGGGCCAGCATTGCTTGCTGAGCCATTTTATTGGCCCTTCCTTTGACGGCTGACCTTGCTTGCTCTTGAGCACTGGGCCTCTGGAGGCTTTCTAGAGTGTTAATGGGCTCCTCCTCCTCCTCCTGCTCCTCCTCCTCTTCCTCCTCCTCCTGCTCCTCCCCCTCCTGTTACATGAAGCTGCCTAGGCTGTTGTTGAAGAAGACAAGCTCAGGAGTAGCAGGGGTAGCCTTAGGAGCAAAGAGAAAGTCATTTGTGAGTCCCGTAGGCACCTTCACCTTTGACTCCAGATGCTGCGAATTATTGCACCAGTTCCCTCTGGCGCATACAGGAACCCAGGCAGATGCCTGAAGCCTTAGCTAGTACTAAACTGAATGCGAGAGTGCGAGTGCGTGCGCATGTGTGTGTGTGTATACTGATGAGGGAGATGGGGAGATGGGTGGGTGCCATCTATGTGCAGTTTGGTTCCCAGGTGGGATTCCCATCACAGGAGAGATACGGGGAGGTGGAGGGGTGAGATGTCATGGCGCTCACAACCAAGTACTTGTAAAACTCGCTAATTACTTTGGGGATTTTTTCCACATAGTGTCCTTGGGTTCTGGTCAACTGTGGATGACCAAAACTAGGGAAAGTAAAGCCACAGATAAGTGAGGTGACTTCCCCCAGGGCCACATGCATTTTGGGTCTCTGAATGCAGGAGGCAGGCTGTCGTGCCCTGCCCTTCCCTTCCCTTCCCTCCCGTCTGTATTCAACACAGACATCCATTTGCCCTTCAGGGACTGCCGATTGGCATCCAGTAGAGTGCAAGCGGCAGGTCTTGGTTTGGGCAGGTGGTGCGGGCGGGTGTGTGGCCGAGCAGGCAGAGGCAGCTGGGAGGCTAGCCAGGGGTTGGGGGGCTGGGTCGGCTCTCGGGGAGGCTGACTATGCGTTATTCAAGTAGCCATCTCTGATGCTGCCGTGCATGAGGGCTGGAGTGGTTGCCTGCCTGCTATGCTGTCCTACTTTTGCGAATTTGGTTGAGCTTGTGGGAGGGCTGGAAGGAGACCCTCTAGCATTCTGGGGAAATTGGAGCACACTCTGTGGGCCTCTGTTTGCCGCTGACCTTGTTCTGAGAAGTGCCGCCAGCCTAAAGTGTCTGTCTGTCCAGGCCTCTAGAGTCTGTAGCCTTCACTTCAAGCCTTTTCCTGGGGAACCTCAAAGGCAACAGGGGCTGGGTGTGAGGTGGTGTGGCCATGTTGAGCGGGGAGGGAGCTCCTCCTGTCCCCGACTCAGCCTTGTCACCGTGGAGTGGACTCTCTTATATGAACACCAAGTACATGCGTGGAGGAGCCTGTGGAGGTCAGAAGAGGTGGTAGGATCCCTGGAAGCTGGAGTTACAGGGAGTCATGAGCCTCCTGACAGCCTGTCGTGGGAACTGGGAACTTAGTTCAGGGCTTTTGGGAAAGTAGCCTTTGTCTTAAGTGCTGAGCCGTCTCTGTCCTCTTGGTTTGTTTCTTCTTTTTTCCAGACAGGGTCTCACCGTGTAGCCCTGGCTGTCCTGGAACTCACTCTGTAGACCAGGCTGGCCTCAAACTCAAAGAGATCCACTGCCTTCCCAGTGCTGGGATTAAAGGTGTGCGCCACCACTCCTGGCTTGAAGCGGACTCTTGACTTAAGTGATAGCTAAGGATCTGGGCCATGGACTACTTGCATGCGGTTTCTTGATTTTTTTTTTTTTTTCTTTTAGAAAACTAATAAGGAGGAAGCTTTGTCCTGTCAGTCAGCTTTGGGTGTAGAGCAGGGTCTGTGGGCTGTAGGTGGGGCCTCCTGACTTACACAGAGCAGGGTCTGTGGGCTGTAGGTGGGGCCTCCTGACTTACACAGGAAGAGGCCTACAGGACCTGGGAAAGTAGGCTGTCACCCAGGGAGTCCCTCTTGGAACCTTGGGCTATCCTGAGGCAGGGCTGTGGGAGGTGAGACATCCTAGTACCCATTGCTTCTCCATGTCTGTGTTACCTGTTTAGAGGGCCTTGGGAGTCATACAGGCTTGGCAGGGGATTTGCGGGGTAGCGGGAGGGGATGTCAGCTTTTGCTCGGCCCCATTCTCTCCAGTTGGCACCCCACCCCCACCCCATCCACAGGAACAGGTAACACCCCTGGTTTGACCTGGGGCCTTGCTACAGTCCAGGTACAAGTTTCCTTAGCTGCAGGGTCTTGATGGTGGCAGTATGGGTGGTGGAGGGAGCAGCCATCGGCAGCCTTGCCCTCCTGCCCTCCTCAGCGCTGGCTGCTGCTCTCAGTGCAGCCTCCCTGGCACAGCCGGCAGAGGCTGAGTGTGAGAGGGCCTTCTTTCCAAACCCGCGTGCAGTTGTCAGCTAAGGGCTCTGGGAAGAGGGGCCGTCGCCTGCCTCCACCCGGTGAATGTTCACGAGAGGGACCATGGGTTCCACCTCGTGCTCGTGTTGTTCCCGTACGCTGTGGTGAGTTCCCAGGCGTGGCGTTTGCTCATGAGTCCCCATACTCTGTGCCTCAGTGTCCCCACTGCAAGAGCGGGCTTCAGTGGTTCAGTACCCTGACCTTCAAAATTCTGGGTCAAGCCTGCTGCGGTGGCTGTGCCACCCGCTGTGGAGGCCAGCCATGGCAGATGGGACCCATGTGCCTCGGGCACTTGCTGTGGTCTGGTACTCTGGTCCCCAAGCTGCATCCTACTTGGCTGTGCGTGGGAGACAGATGGAGGGCTGTCTCCAGTGTGGGAAGAGCAGGGCACAGTTCTCTGTTGGAGCCCCGGAGGAGATAGGGACCTGGTCTGTTCAAGTGGGCTGCACTTACTCAACACAAGTCTGTCGCAAGGCACCCCCCCCCCCCTTCCTGAGGTTCGTTTGTAGGGGGCCCCCTGAAGTTACCTGTAGACCGGTCTGTCACTCACCTGGGCTTCAGAGTCACATGGTGTGGTGTCGCTGAAGGTGGGGAAGAGCGAGCTGGAGACAGTGTTCTATCCAAATGCCGCCCCCCCCCCCCAAGTCCCAAACCCTGTGTTCCGAGGATCTCCTCAGGCAGTGGCCCAGGCCCATGACTCCGCTGCCTGCCTGCTCTGCTTGGCAGAGTACTACCTTGGTTTTGCCACGCTGACTTGCTGGGCAGGTCCCGGGTAAGGGGTGACTCAGCTGACAGTTTGTCACCTAAGTTTGGGAGGGCCCTTTGCACCTGAGCTCTGGTTGTGGGTTGGCCCATGTGGCCCCGACAAGCCACTCGGAGCCAAGTGCCTCTGTTCCCACCTCCGTCCCTTGTTCTGTCATTGGGCTGATGGGGACCGTGAACAAGAGGTGGGCACGGTGACATCAGCCTTTTCAAAGCTGAGAAACTTCATGAGTCCGCTTTACCAGAGGGGACCACGGGCCAAAGAGAAGTCACGCCGCAGTTTGACAGCAGCAGTGCTGGGGTCTGACCTTGAACATCTGGGTCCCCTGCTTAATCCCGCCCATGCAGCTTCTGTATCCCAGGAGCACCCCTTTCACAGCTGACTTAGCTCAACAGTGGCTCTCTGTTGCAGAGTGCTAGAGGGACCCCTGTTTTCTGCACCGGCACCCAGATGTCCTCTGCCCCTGGGGTGTGGCTGTGTTGACCCTGTGGTGCAGAGTTAGCCTGGATATCCACTTACCCAGGAGGACCTGCTGTTGAATTGAATGCATAAGGTGGTGGTTCTCATCTCCCTGGCGGGCAGTGGGCACTCGTGCGGCCTTGGCAGGTCAGACACTAGAAGAAAACTCAGTGTCTTGACTCCAAACCCATGTGGCCGATTTCTCCTAGTACGTCATATACCCATTTGTTTGCGCCCGTGAAGGGCAGACCTCCCCCCGGGGCCCTTGAACACAAGTCTTCCTTATCCAGTAGGAACCTCTGCCAGTGTGTTGGGGGCCACAGTCCGGATTGTGGAGGAGAAAGTGTCCAGCCTCCACGTTTGTCTGGGCTCCGTGCGAAGTGGTGCACACAGGTTGGTGTGGTATGATGGTCAGACGATCAAGGTGGTGTGCTGGACAAGCCTCCCGGGTGGGGTGGATCTGCCAGCTGCTGTCTCACTTGGTCCTATCAGGCCTCAGGCTCTCGCCTAGCCCTCACACCTGTGAGTTATCACCCTCGATGTCACCTGCCACCTGCCCCTCCCTAGCCCTTGGCTCACAGTAGAAAACCTTGGAGGATGTAAAAATGTTCATAAATTGAAGTTAAAAATTGTTGCCAATCCTTCCCATCCTCGGAGATGCCTTTATGTGATCCCATCTAACCATTGACAACATCTGGTGTAAGCGTTGGGTATTACCAAAGCCAGCATTAGGGACCCTAGCACAATGCAGAGAACCTGACCGTAGAGCCGCCCTCCATGTTTTATCACATGTAATAGATTCATTATGCATATTTTACTTTAATTAATTTAAATTTTGGATGTGTGTGTGCGTGCGCACATGCTGTATGTTTGTGTGTGTGTATGCACGCGGGCACGCTCTCAGAGGCAGGGGAGGACGCTGGGTGTCCTGATCTATCTTTTCCAACTTATCCCTTTGAGACAGGGTTTCCCAGAGCCTGGAGCGAGGCAGGTGGTCAGCAAGCCCCAGCCATCCTCCCCCATCCTCCTACCCCTTTCCTGGTGCTGGGGTTACAGGTGGACTCATGCACGGCCAGCTTATGTGACTAGAAGAGATTTGAACTCATGCCCTCATGCATGTAGAGCAAACACTCTCAGCCACTGAGCTGTCTCTCCAGCCCTCAGTATATGTATATTTTTAAAATGAGCTTTATTCCCCAGTGTGGCTTTTAGACCTGTAGATCAACAGTGAGGGCAGTGGGTGTAGCTCATGTCCCAGCTGCTCACCTCCCTGTCTACAGTCATCAGCTTTCACAGCAGGGTGGTGTGTTTGCTCCAGGGGAAGAGCCAGCCCTGACCAGTCAGCATCAGCTGGAGCCCCTGCTCTGGTCAGATTTCCTTAGTTTTCACTCCATGCCCTTTATTCTGTTGGAGTGTATCCAAGACACACATTTAAAGGTCCAGGTTGTGCCTCATGGGCTGGCTATGGTTTCTCACCCTCCGTTTCTTTTCACACGAGTGTGTCAGGATGACTGGTTTTGGTTTTGGTCTCCTGAGTACTCTGATTAAAAGTGTACACCAAGCTAGGATGATGTGGGTTTTTTTTTTTAAATTTATTTTTATGTATATGAGTACACTGTAGCTGTCTTCAGACACACCAGAAGAGGGTGTCAGATCCCATTACAGATGGTTGTGAGCCACCATGTGGTTGCTGGGATTTGAACTCAGGACCTCTGGAAGAGCAGTCAGTGCTCTTAACTGCTGAGCCATCTCTCCAGCCCAGGATGATGGTTTTTACATACTATCCTAAGTAACCATCTTCTTGTCCTATCATGTGGATGGGCCACATCCTGGGTACCTCGGGGTGATCAGAAGGGGGTCTCTTGAGGCCTGCCACGCTTATGATGCAGTGATAAGTACCTGCGCTTCTTAAGTCCCAGATACCCAACCTGACCAAGCAGGCTGCAGGCAGGCCTGGCGACTGCTTTCACCTATGGTCACAGCCTAGTGGCTCCCCAGCCTCCCCAGGCTGTGCTTGCCTGAGCTGCCTGCACTGAACACAAGGTCCCTGTCTGAAGCGGCCTGACCCAGGTGGGCAGAGTGCGCCCTCTTTGGTAGAGGGGCAGGCTGTCTGTCTTTGTGCATGCGTGTGTGTGTGTGAGTGTGTGTGTGTGTGTGTGTGTGTGTGTGTGCTGGTCCTGTAATCTGGACCTAGGTCCACTACTTCTGTGAGCCTCAGTTCCCCACGGGAGAAGCTGGGTGCCCTAGCTGGGTGCCCTCTGGTGTCTTTGGGAGAATCTGGCGGGGGTTTCCAGTGTAGTGATGGGCTGTGACCATTCATGAGCTTTCACTGATTGACAGTGTTGAAGAAGGCCAGGCGAGGACTGAATGAACACGCTTTTTGATGGATTTTTGGTGCCAGGGTTGGGACCCAGAGCCTGGTGCGTGCTGAGTATGCCCTTTACCCCTTATCCACACCCCGGCCTCCGAGCTCCCCTTGTCTAAACCAGCTTCATCATTCAGGTCAAAGATTGCTGAGTTTAAAAATAGCTGCTCCTATCTTGGGCCATTTCCAGAGGGTCCTGGTTGCCTCCTCTTCCCCCGCCCCCGACCATGGCCTCTTGGGGGGTGGGGTGGGGTGGGGTGGGGTGGGTGAAGGTCGAGAGCAGCAAGTCCTAGCCACAGGATGTTTCTCTGTGAGCCCATTGAGAAATCCCCCTGGAAATCCTCCTTTGGCCCTGGTGCATCGGGTGAGAGAATCGGAGACAATGGGGAACTTGGAAACAAAAGGCACCATTGTTCGGGCTGCCTGGGCTGGGGTCAGTGGGTGCCGAGCTAGGACAGTCAGACCCATGCCCAGGCCACAAATTTCTGCTTCCCAGGGCTTGGCCATGAGCCTCGTGGGGGAGGGGACGGAGGGAGCACGGTTGACCCAGATCCAAGGTTCCACTCCGTCCCCCTGCATGCCCCTTCTCCCAGTCCTCTATTTCAGGCACCCTTCAGCATTTATATTCAGGAGCCACATCCACGAGGGAAGGTACGTCAAGGGCCTTGCCGGTGGTGGTGGTGGTGCTCTGCCCCTGAGCTGCTGCACGTTGTCTGGGCTCCACTGCCCTGCATTTCTCTTCAGCTGTGTGAACCCTGGCCATAATGTGAGGTTGTGAGCCCCGTGGCCTGTGCACATGTGTGTGCCTCTTGTCTCCTGCAATGGCTGGAGTCATTTCTCCCCACTCCTTGTATTTTTTTTGCTGTTGACCTTTTGATAAACGCTTGTGACTGCCTGGCCGTTGGCACTGCCGGGCCGCTGGCACGGCTGGGAGTTCAGCTTGTGTAACTGGGAGAGAAGACAACTATATTTCCTTCAGGATGGATGTTACCTGACAACACCCTCCCAGCTTCTCCCAACAACAACCCCGGCTTCCCCAAGCGTTTCCTAGGGTGAACAATCACCGATAGGCTAGGAGGTGTGTCTGATCCCACAGGTTTGAGGCGGCTAGTGCTGCTGGCTGTGTGACTCCCCTCGTGAGCCCTCCCATGAACCCACAGTCCCGCTGAGCTGGTGATGGAGGTGCTTTCTGGTTGTGTGCCCCAACCATGTATCCCGAAAGGGTCCATGCTCAGAACCCACTGCCCTTCCCCATTATTTACAAAGCTCTTACTGCAGATGAAGAAACCGAGGCACGGAGCTCTGAGAGAACAGCCCTACCTATGCCCAGGGGTGCCTCCTGGAGGTCGATAGTCCCCTTATGCTCCCAAGTGTGCGTCCTAAGACCTCACTCCTTGGCCGAAGCTCTTCCCTTTCCTTGGTGCCCACGATATGTAGGGTGGTGGAGTGGCTGTCACCTTCCTTATGTTAATACCCACAACAACGAGGTCCAGCATCCCTGTTGAATCTCCTAGCCAGCCCGGGAGGAAGCACAGGTGTAGTTTGGGGATGTGCTGCTCAGTTCTGCCCCTGAGCTTCAGTTTCTCCTCTGACCCTTCTAAGGAGCTGTGTGGCAGGAGGGGGCTTCAGACCATGTCCCAGTGGTGGCCATGGTTTGTTTCTTCCTCTGTGTGTTTACTGAAAGCTATCTGTGTGAGGAGAGAGGTACAAACTCAAGACCAAAGGACAGCAGAGCCAGGCCTAGCTAAACTCTGACTTTCAAGGCCTCTAGCCTGCTGCAGGGCCAGTCAGAGAAGGGGCACAGAGAGAGAGAGAGAGAGAGAGAGAGAGAGAGAGAGAGAGAGAGAGAG
>JADRCD010189568.1:20920-45936 GCA_019843815.1 Montemys delectorum
GAGAGAGAGAGAGAGAGAGAGAGAGAGAGAGAGAGAGAGAGAGAGAGTGTGTGTGTGTGTGTGTGTACACACCAGTCTCTGGGACACTGATGCTCACTGGTGTCTACTGTAAACTCTCAGATTCCTGGAGGGAGGCTGCCAGACCAGACAGGCAGGCAGGCCTTAGGTGTGGCTTATAGGAAGTTCATGGGTGACAGGTCAGTGTGTCACTGCTTATGTGGTTCTGGGACAGCTGGGTTCTGTATGTCACAGCAGGAAGCCTTGAGCTGGGTGGCCTGCTTGCTCAGTTGTGGGGCTAAGGTCACTCTGTGGGGACGGAGGGAGATATGACGTCAGTGTGAGTACCCTAATGCAGATGTAGAGACCAGTAAGGTGTAAGGGCTGTGTCGCTCGTTCTCCTCGGGGTCTTCAGTGACAGCTTGAGCTCTGGAAAGGAGAGGAGTCACACCTTCCTTCAGGCAGCCGATATGGCCTGTGAGGTGATTCAGAGTCCTCTGAAGTCTGCAACAGTGAAGGAGACTATGTCCGAGGGCAGCCTGTCGGGGCTGCTTGCTTGGAAGGAGATTGACCCTCTCCTGATAGTGCTCCAGCAACAAAGTACATTCTACTAGAGTCCAGCCTGGGGAGGCTGTGGGCTTGTTGGACTTATTTACAGAGTGCTAATGAGGTCTACACAGTGACAAGCCTAGCCAGAGTTACACGGTGAGACCCTGTCTTAATCAAACAAACAAATGAAAAGAAATAACTAATATATTTTTTACTAAAACAAATAAGAAGTAGATGGCACCTGAGGCATGACACCCATGGTTGACCTCTGTGTGCGTAACACACACACACACACACACACACACACACACACACTCCAAAGTGCCAATTCTAGAGGAAATGGTTTAGACATTTGTTGACAGACCACTGCTCATCACTAAACAGCCACAATGAGGCAGGCCCCCCTTCTCCACATCTGCTTGAGGGCCTTTGAATTTGCATGGCAAGCCTTTGTGCATTGGGCCCCACGGCTGACTGATAGAGACCTTGGGCCTTGAGGTCACACCATTCCAGGTTTCTCTACCTTGCCCTGAGTCCCTAGGCAGTCACTGGCTGTCACAGGCCAAACAAGACAAACAGGAGCCTGTTGCAGAACACCGTCCTGGGCCTAACAGATGCCATCCTCCTCAGAAGAGCTAACTCCTTGCAAGATTGGACAGATTGGTGGTCTGTGTTCCCTTATAGACGGAGGGGGCTGGCCACTTCCTCTTGTGCTTCCCAGCCACGTGTGTGGAACTCTGCTCTCACCGCACATGGCTGCATGGTCTAGGGAGGTGCTAGACGCATGGGTTGTGGAAGAGTGGTGGAAGGGGAGAGTTCATCTCTGCCTCTACGGACAGGTTATCGTCTGTGTCGGGACGAGACTTCACTGGTACGGCTGCCCGGGCGGGGGTCAGTCATGTGCATGCTCTTGGAGGCTGCAGGCATCGGCTCTCTCTAAAGCTAGAGTTAACAGGCAGTTGCTGGCTGCCTAGTGTGGGTGCTGGGAATTGAACTTAGGTCCTCTGCAAGAGCAATACGTTTCTTAATTCTAAGTTAGCCACATCTCCAGTCTCCCACCTTGATTTCAGGGGAGAGTGTCTCTCATAGGCTGCAAAGGCTTGCTGAGTAAGTTAAGCCGGCTCCCCAGTGTTGGGATTATATGTGTGCCAGCAGGCTAGCTTTCTATGTGGGTCCTCAAGCTTACAAGGCAAGCAGTTTACTGGCTGAGCCATTTCACTGGCTCCTAGCAGTTTGCATACATTTTTTTTTTTTAAGAGTCTTGAACTTGGGGGTCCTCATGTCACCCTTGGAAGCATGTTACAGGAGGGGATAAGGCTCATTATACAGAGTCTGGGTATTTGGTGACACCTGAGCCCCGAGTGCCATACACACAGGCTGCTGGCCCTTCGTGTTGAGTTTGTGCTGTACGGTCTCTGGTGGCTGAGGGGCTGGGGTCCTGTGCTAGGAGTGCTGGCGTCTCTTCAAGTCTCTGGTGCTCTCCACACGGCCCTGTGGCGGCCCCTGCCCCACTGCTGCTAAGGGTAGCAAGTGGTTCCACCTTGTGGAACACTCTAGGAACAGGCAAGATCCTAGAGTGGGACTGGTCAGGCTAGAGGGGACAGCATTATTGTCCCCCACAGAGGCTGGAAAGGCTACCTTCTGGCTGCAGTCCCTGCTCTCCTTTCGGTGATGTCATTTTCCTAGCGATCTTTGAGGCTCACTGCTTCTCAGGGTCCTAGTTTCTAAGAGTGGCGATGGCTGAGAGATGGCCTGCATCCTTCTGAATGCCTTTCCAGGCCTGTCCCTAGGACGAGAGCCTTGGCTAGTCTTGTGGAACTAGGTTCAGAAATATACTCGAACCACAGAGTAGGGTGCAGCGGGGCCTGCGGGTAGACCCCGGTCTGCCCAAGGGAATTGGTCACTTTGAGTCATGTTAATGTGCCTGCCCTCCCCACAGACCTCATACCTTCTCCCCTCATCCCTGCCTCCTCTTTCCCCTCATTTCCTGCATCCTTTAGGTCCTGGACTCTTCAGTCTCTCACTTCTCTTTGACTCTGGGCTATCCTGACTCATCCATGCACGCAAGGTTCTCCATGCCTCAGCCACAGCCTGCTGTGGGGTAGCAGAGGGCTCAAGGGTGTGGGTGTCAGAGTCCTGGTCCAGGAAGGGAAGATTTGCCTGAGATCAAAGCTCATGGTGTTGGCATAGAGCCCAGGAAGAATTCCCCAGGACAGCTTTTGCTTTTCCTTTCAATTTGCCCTGGGCTGGGGCTTGCTAGCCCTTGACAGGGCTGGCGGCAGCTCAGTTTCGTGATGGGACAGGCACGGTGGCTGCAGCAGAAGCAGCACAGGACACAGGCAGGCACCCAGGTCTTAGCATCGCCCTCATGCACATACCTGCCATGCCAGCCCTGTCACTGAGAATATTTGGTTGGGGGTTCCACACTGGTCCCCAGCTGTCCTATGCCAGGATGGTGTGGTAGAGAATTCTATGAAGGGGAGCTCGACCTGGTCCCCAGCACTGCCCCTTGTCTGAAGCTGGGCTCTTGTGCTTGGAGGGACCAAGGTCATGGCGGGCATTCACACTTCCAGAAATCTAAGAATGTGGCAGGGCCATCCAGTGGTGCAGTGGTTCTCACCGCTTTCCAAAGGTTCCCTGCAGATGCAGGCTGCATTGCTGCGGGGCCGCCTGGAGACTCCATGGCTGCAGGAGAAATCAGTGGTGTCAGCGACGGTATCTTTCTTTGACCCCAGTGCCTCCAGATATGCTGGCTGCTTACCCGTCACTTCTGGTACTGGCACCAAGCTCTGTCCTAGACCTTGACTTGTGGTTGTCCCCAAGGGTCATCAGGATGCCCCTGCCCCTGCTCCACCATCACTGTCATCCCATCTCATGGGCTGCAGAGGTGAGACTGTAGGATCAGGTGGCCCGGACACGACGGTCATCTCCAAATCAAAGAGAAGGAATTAGAACCCCACACCCAGGCCCTCCTTTGGGTTTAGGATATTTGTTCCATGCTTGTTGCATATGCAGCTATGATTTTAAGCTTTTGTGATGCTGTGGGCAGGACAGAAAGAGGTGTCCTTGGGAAGATTAGAGAGACAACCAACCAACTAGGTAACCATCCATCCTCCCTCCCTCCCTCCCTCCCTCCCTCCCTCCCTCCCTCCCTTCCTTCCTTCCTTCCTTCCAACCAGCCAACTATCTCTGGATAAAAATCCTGTATCCAGAGAACCAAATCAGATGGCAGCAGGTGTGGTCTTGGAAGAGGAGCCAGGTAAACTGGGCTGAGAAGAAATAAAGCTGTCCTTGGAGCATTTCCAGTGGGGTGTGGGAGGGTGGGGCTTTGCAGGAATGGGGTGCAGGCCCTCCTAGCCCACGGGGAAGAGCAAGTAACTTCTTCCAAAGCGGGCGGGGGTAGAACTTACCCATTGTGTGTCCTGTGTCAGGCCCTCTGGTTCCATGTGGAGGCCTGCAGGCTGCTGAGGCAGGAGCCTTGCCGTGTGCTGGTGACTGGGATGTGGCGAACAGGACAGAGAGAGGCGTCCTTGGAAGACTCAGGGTAGTCTGAGAGTAGAAAGGAGGTGACTGGGATGGGCAGGCATCGCTTCCTGGCCCTAGGACTCATGTGCTGTTGGAGCAGTTCACTAAATCCATTTTCTACTTATTTGTTATATGTGTGCATGCGCATGTTAGCAGACTTGCAAGAGTTGGTTCTCTTCTTCCACCCGGTGGGTCCCAGGAATTGAGCCCAGGTTGTCAGGCTTGGCAGCCATCCTGCCTACCCCCAATAAGTCATTTCTGAAGGAACCTTGACTCTGCTCAGTATAGAGGAGTTCCTGAGAGGACCATAGCTTGGTCTGCCACAAACTTTGGTGGTGCCTCTATTGCATGAGTGTGAGCCCTTGTGGTCTGAGGGTCCTGGGGGACTCTGAGACCTGCCTCTGACTTCCAAAGGCAGTGCTGGAGTTAGGGTTAGGGTTACAGGACGAGCCAGGGCGCTGCTGCCTTGCATGCTCTGGAGATGGTCGTGGGACTTTAAGCTGCATCTTTGTTTGCTTGTAATATTCCTATCATCAGTCAGCAGACCTAGTTAGCCTGAGTGTAATTCAGTTTCCCAACCGACTTTTCCTCTGAGGACTTCCTGGCATCGTAAATCTTACAGGGAATAGGAAGAGCAGACCCGGAGGTGCCTTGAAGCTCACTTAACCCTGTGGGTACAGGTGATCTTCCTGCCAGCGGAGGCCTGGCACGTGCCCCTGCATGCTGATGGCGGCTCAGTCTCCTGGTCCCAGCACCCCGCCAGTGCTGTCTCTGCCTGCATCTTGCCGCTTCTCAGAGTCTTTCCAGTGGAGCCCGTGGGACACCTCTGCAGCTTTGGCACTTGGCCATCACAGCAGCTGGAGCTGGGTCATTCCTGCCATTGTTGCGGCTGTCATGTGACTGTCATGTGACTGTCCTTCTGGCGGACCTGGGCAAGGTAGCCCAGGAAGAGATCTGGCAGGGTGAGGGCTTCCGTGGCTGCTAGCCCATGGACTAGTGATGCTGACCCTTGGGTGGGTGAGAGGAAGTTTTCCACTGGTGGGCTCTTTTTGGCTTTGCTTTCCTTTTAGTCACTCCTGCTTCCTGCTTGGCTGGCTGGGTTGTCTAGAGGGAGAGCCTGGCAGGTGAGCCCCACCGGCACAGGCAGGGGAGGGGCAGGTCCCTGGACACAGTGGGTGGGGCCCCAGTTGGAGGAACATCTAGTGACAGGCACTGGGAGACTTGCTCCCAGGAAAATCAGGAGTCTTTACTGTCCTGTGCTCGGCCCATCTGGGGCTCACCTGCCCCGGTGTTTGTAGCAGGCTCTGGGGCTCTCTGCCCTTTCCCCACAAATTCCAGGACCAAGTGTTCTGTTTTCCCTAGTGATTGGAAAGTTTAGCATCTAGATAGGGTGACCTTGGCAACTGGAGGACCCCTGTACCCAAAGTCAACTGGCCGTCTAAGTCCCTGGATGTCTTCATTTCCTCTGTCTGGCTTGGTGGAGTGCAGCCCTGGTCACATGACTCTGACTCTGTCTGGTTGGCTGTTACCTCCCCAGAGGCTCCTGTCAGTGGGGACTAAGCCCCAGCAAGGAGCGCCTAGGCCCGACTGTGGTCTGCAGTGTACAGACACATATGTGTGAGGGAGGCACCTGGCCTCGTATCTTCTCCTGAGGTTTTTCACCCCTAGGAGAGTTGATGAGGGGCTCCCAGCCTGCAGGGTTCTAGAATCCTTGCCACTGCCCTGAGCTCAGCAAGGAGGGCATTGCCGTGGGGAGCCTTGGGCACATTACTTGTGCTCTTAGCAGCATGGTGCAGAAATGCCAGCACTGTCCTTACTGCAGGAGGTCGTGGGCTGAGTGGACAGCTGCTTAGAACTGACTGAAGGCAGTATGTCATGTGGACATAACGTCCCAGGGAAGTGCTGTGGTCACAGAAAGGTCCTGTCATAAGTTCGAAATCAAAAACTTTGGGGCTGATGAAATGGCTTCTATTGCCGGGCCAGGTGACCCTGGTTTCATCCCGGGACCTGCATGATGGGAGGAGAGAACTGGCTCCCACAGGTTGTCCTCTCACCTCAGCCACATGTGCACTGTGACACAGGTATGTACAGGTGCACGCACGCGCTTGCGGCTCCCCCACCTGAGTCGTCGTTGCCCTGAGTGCAGGTGCTCTCTGTGATACTCAGCGAAGTCACCTGTATCGCAATGCAGGACACCTTCCATCCCACAACCTGCATCTAAAGGGAAGTGAGGCTGAGGACCAGCACACGCCCCACACACTGACAGGGCTTTCCCCTTGGCTCTGTAGCATCCCAGCTCTGCGGCTCAGGGCAGCTGAATCACTGCCTCACGTCTTTCTTGGAGCCATCCTGGGTGTGCAGGGGTTGATTTTCACAGCTGTGGCTTTTGTCCCAGTGCCAGGGTCAGAATGTAATTGCTCAGACCCTCAGGCAGTGTGGCATGGCTGTCCTCATGGCGTTTGGGGACACAGGCCCAGATGTCCTGGGAACCATGTTCGAATTTTCTGATGCAGCTGAGCAAACACCTGCCACCTCTGCAGGCTGATGTCAGGTTGGCGGAGCAAAACTCCATGGCGTGGTTCCGAGTTTCTGATTCTGATTTTCACCTCCTTGTGGGCAGTGCCATCCCCAGAGATGACTTCGGGTTGGTGCCACCCAAGGAATGACACCTTGGGTCTTTAGGAATAAAGAAGATGGGCTGATGGCGTGACCCTCGTTTCTTGATTCTTTCATGAAGGGTGTCGCTGGGCATTGGGGTGCACATCTGGAGCTCCCGGCTACCTGGAAGGGCAGAGGCTGGGAAGGTCCCAGGAGTAAAGGCTGGACAGATATCCCCAACCCTGCCCAGCCCTAGGGACCCTCTGTTAGCCCTCCTGAGGCACGGCAGGTTCTCTGGGCAAGAGAGGCCTTCCCCACCTGTAGGCCCTAAGTTTGGGATGAGGTGATCATGTAGACCCTGTAGAGAGGGCTGTCAGGGTCCCTGCCCCCACTCTTGTAAGGTCTGCTGAGATCAGAGGGCTGGCTGGCAGCCTGACAGGAGTCACATTTTATCTGCCCTTTCCTCCCAGTCTGTGTCTGGCTTCCGGCCAAACCACTAATAATAACGCAACCCAGAGTAATCCTTACGTTGTGGGCTGTGTGGCCTGGTCTGCCCCATCCTCCTGCCCTGAGGAAGGCTCAGCTTCAATGTTCCCAAGGGAGGCCACTCCCTGCCCCCACCACCCGTGTCCTTTGCAGGCTCCTCTGTAGACTCTGTACACGAGGTAGAGCGAGCATTTCCTTCCAGTCATGCTTCCCAGGTCTTACCCAGGCTCCCCTGTCAGCCAGTTGAGAGGAGGGCTGACATCTGAGAAGTCAAGGGGTTCACCAAGGAGGACCCAGGGCTTTCCCCGAGTCCTCGAAGCGGGCAGGTGTCCTGAGGTCCCAGTAGAGGAGGTGGAAGGGCTTAGCCCCGCTGAGGTGACCTTTCAGAAACATGCCACACTTAGGGCCAGGGACCCTAATTGAAGCCTGCTACAGCCCAGCAAAGAAGCTAGCACACAGGTGGGTTTGCCTCCAGCAGAAGAGCGAACTCTAGTTTCATGCAGAGCCCCAGTCTCGGGCTGCACAGGAGGGGCCAAGGTTGTGCCTGGCACAGCCCAGTGGTCCCTGTTCAGCAAAGGCCCAGGTGTTGGGGAGCACAGGTGCCCCCCTTACCCTGTCATCCTCCTGAAACAGTCCCATCTTTCCTTCTGTTCTCCAGAACAAAGGGGTACCCTCTCTGCTCCTGTAGGTAGAGGTCTGTGTGTGGCTGTCTCAGAAGTTACCTCATAGGCCTGTCACCACGGACAGGCTGTGTTCCAGTGCTGGGCCAGGGCAGACTATGAGGTATCCTGAGGGTATACTCACCCCCTCTCCACCTCACCTGCCGATGGGGACCCCCCTTCTCCCTTTCATACATGGGGAAGCAGGCTGGGCTGACCTGGAGGGAGGGAAACCAGCTTAGGGGTATAAGGTGGCTCTCAGGCTGGTCCCCAAAGGACAAAAGGGCCCAAGGTCTGTGGGTGCCCTTCGTATCCTGGGCGTGTTGATGTTATGACAGGTGACCTTTGTGGCTGCAGATCTTGAAAGCCCTTACTATTGCAGATCATCCTGGAATGGTCTCCATCCATCTGCTTCTGTTCCCTCAAGCCTTGGACTTATCCTAGCCCCTTTCTTTTTTGGTACAGCCTGAGTTAAGGGACAGACTGAGTTAATCCCTCCTCCCCCAGAGGGGGGCAAGACACTGCTGGGCTCGGCACTTACCCAGATGGCCAGGTTTGCACAGATGCCTTTAAGAGAAGGAGGTAGCAGCCGGGCGGTGGTGGCGCACGCCTTTAATCCCAGCACTTGAGGGGCAGAGGCAGGCGGATTTCTGAGTTCAAGGACAGCGAGGGCTATACAAAGAAACCCTGTCTCAGGAAAAAAAAAAAAAAGAAAGAAAGAAAGAAAGGAAGGAAGAAAAGAAAACAAAAGAGAGAAGGAGGTAGCTAACAAGAAATAAGTCTCAGGCCAGACCCTGTGTCCGTGTGGCTCCCAGAACCAGGTGGGCAGAAGGGACATGCGAAATGCAAAGCCCTGGACACTCATCCCCTCTCCAGTCCTAGGAGAACAAGACCCTGTCTCCCAGGAGTGGGATGGGGAGAGGAGGCAGGAGATTGCCGAGCCTCGACAGAGCCTTGGATTAAAAACAAATTGCTTGCTTCTGGGGACTGTTCTGTCTAGAGCCTTGGCTTCTCCATCTATACAATGGGACTGTGATGGCCTAGGTGGCGTGCTTTGAACGTTTCCCTGCCCAAGGTAAACTAAGTAGATACCGGCAGGAGCATTTTTGTAGCCGCTTTAAGAGACCCGTTTCCCTTTTAATTGACTTTCAGGGTGAGTACTGGGTGAGCATGGGACCCCTTTAGCTCCTTTGTGAGACCACCATATCCAGCACCCAGGATATTTGGGGCTGCATTTTAGCAGAGCACTGCATCTCTGGGTAGAGGCCCAAGCCACTGTGCCTTCTGGTGCCCTGAGTATGCGTGGAGGCCTTTCTGCCTGTTTGGGGGTCCCACCACATTGTTGGCTCTCGCTTTTGTTTTGTTCCTTTCTGTGGGGGTTGGCAGCCCGGGATAGACCCCTCCGGTGACAGAACTGCCAGGTAGTGGGCTATTTCGCAGAAGGGTAAGTGGCCTGGGGCCTGTCCTGTGGGCACGTCGCAGGAAGCAATGTGTTGCTCTGGGACTCGATGCACTTGGTGCATGTCACCGGCCCTACCTGCAGTCCTTCGTTTACTCCAGAACTCAGATTTGTCCTGGGCTGAGCACTCAGGTGTATAACTGTTAGGGCTGCTGGAACAGTGCTGGGCATCTGCCTCCGTGCCTGCTGTCCCCTCTTCCCACCTCAGTGGCACATCTCTGTGCCTAGGCAGACCTAGGCAGCCTCGTTCAGAGATGGACCCCAAGTCATGGTGAAGGAAAAAGGTATGCTGGGGGGGCGGGCATGGAAAGATAGTGTTGCCCCATGGACTGTATGGGATGGAACCTGGGATAACATAGGGATATGAGGCTCCAGGGACCCCCCACCCCCAAGAACGCGGTTAGACCCCATTGTCTCAGACGCCAGAGCTTTACTTCCAACTGGCATAATCGGCTGTGAACAGTGTGCTCAGTGGCCTGTGACTAACCCTGAGTGTGCAGCCGGTTGACTGCGTGATCTGAGGCCAGAGGCCACCCAGGGAGGGCCGGTCTCCCCAGCTCTGCTTCAAGGTGCCTGATAGCTCCCAGCGGCAGCTGCTATTGCACTGATTGTTCAGCAATCTAGAAAATTCCTCAAGCAGGTGCCCGCCCCTCACTCCATGGCCTTCCTTTTATGCTGTAAGTATCTCCCCCAGTCCCGTCCAGTGTGCCCCTCCTAAGCTGAAATCAATCTATATTCTGTAAGGAAAGGTACCAAGGGGGTCTATTAGATGGAACTTTATTCCTAGGGTTCAAAAATGGACCCTGGAATATTTGCTGTACTTCAGTTGCCTCTCCTACCTGGCTAGACCCTTTCTGCAGCCAAGACCTTGTGCCAAAGGTGTGCACAGGCCACATGGTCCCTGGGCACACATAGGTTTCCAGGTGACAGAGTTAAAGAGTGCTGGAGGAGAGGAAAGACTTGCTGTGCCATGCAGCCCCCCAGGGCAACACTCGGGGCTGTGCAGAGGAGAGGCCTGCAGAAAAGTGCAAGTGTGCGCCCAGGCACAGTGTCAAGGACTCTGCAGAGGCAGCTCCAGGGAGGGCCCTGGGGATGGCCACATCCTGGCTCTTCTGTGCCCTACTAGCCCTTTTGGCTTTCCACCTTGTGGAATGAGGAGAGGATGCAGGCCTAGGTGTTTCTCCAGAAGGAGAGGCAGCCCAGGGGCCCCCCGCAGGTCTCACGTATCTAACTTGTTCATATAAATCACAAGTCTCAGACATAAAGTCTCGGACAGGGAGATGGATGCTGTCTTCCATGGCTGATGGGAATAGTGCTTGCCCAGGGCATCTTGGTAACTTTTAGAACTGCACAGGTGTGGGCCCTTTAGTCCAGCAAGATCACCGCCTGGGACTTTATCTTACAAGCAGACCGATAACCCTTCGGAATGACTGTCCACATAGGCCGCACCTGGGAAGCAGGGCTTGGAGGCAGACGTAAAGGCCACTGCCAGATGACTGGTGTCCACCCTGCTCGGGCCTCGGCAGGATCGGCTCAGCACACCTGCTTGGAGTGTGTGGTTTCGCAGGCCCCCCCTATTCCACAGAGGAGCCTGCTGGGGTTGCTGGCACAGAGAGATAAGCGCGGGCCCCCGGGCAGGGTTGATTTATGTCTGCCGGCTGGTGAGTTCAGCCTTGTGCCAGCTTTGTGGGAAGTGCGGTGCCTGGCGTCTTCCTACCCACTCTGTCACCCTCCCTCTCTCCTCCTGGAGTCTCACAGACTCACTGATGATGTAGCTGCCCTGTAGTTCTAGTTCCACCCATTCCCCTTAGGGGCTGTACCTGTCCCCAGGTACTCCATTTGGCCAACTATCCTTAAAGCTGCCTCTGCCCCTGAGCTGAGGGAGCTAGAGGCCACAGGGTAGGCAGGGGTAGGGGGCGCATGTGGCTTGGGCCAGTTCCCAGGCCTCCTACCCACAGCCCCGCAGGGACCGACAGCATGAGCGATTGGCTTGCAGGGGCTGCCTGCCACACCGCGCCATCTGGTGGGGGCCATTGTTGACCACACAAAGGGTGGATCTCAGCAGGGCAGGGGCAGGGGCCCAGGCCCAAGGAGTGGACAGAGGAGCCCATGGAGGACTGCTTGGTGCCCCAGGACACTCGCTCAGTGCAGAGTCCCCTGCCGCAGTCAGTCGAAGCTTTACCTGTATTCTGTCGCTTGTTGGGGAGCCAGCGCAGAGGTGAGGGGTGACTCGCCATCCCCAAATCCCCACCTAGAATTCTTTAGACCCCTTGGTTCTGACCTGATTTATTACTCTGCTAAGATTCAAGGGCAGTTTTATGTACTAGGTAATTAAGTGGCATTAGACAGGGCTCACTAGTAAAGTGGCTGCTGTTTTAATAATTGGAATAAGTGACCCCCGACAGCTTCCCAGTTCGTTACTGTCCTCCCTCAGTGTCAAGACCCTGGCGAAGCAGTGCTATACACACCTGTGTGTGCGCACATGTGCATATGCATGAGTATGCATGCCTGTATGCACACGTGTCTGTATATGCATATGTGTGTGCGCGGATGGATGCATGTGTATTTGCATGGGGCATTTGTGGGAGCATGTCTTTGTGCACTTGTGGGTATGAGTGCATATGTGCATGTGTACTAGTTTGTACACTTGTGTGCACATGTGCATGTGCGGTGTGTAAGGGGGATTTCTTGCCTACAGTAGAACCTTCTCCAGGGCACATGTCTCCCAGGCAGAGGGGCTTGCTTTGCATAGACCTTCCTTCCATTCCTGACTTCCAGGACATTTTTTAGGGATATTGTTCCTCCTTGGGGCAGTCCTGATGCAAACTGTTACTCTGGTCCGATGTGGGCTGTGCACAGTGCCTGGAGCTGGGGGGTGTATTTCAGTTTGAGGGAATGTTGCATCGCCTCGTGGCTGATGCCTGGTCTAGCTGAGGCTTACAGTGTTGGGTTTGCAGCCATGCCATGAGACCCGCCAAGCACCTCCCCCATCCCGAGGCATCCCCTACGCCTTTGCCCAGCCAGCCTTTGCCCAGCCAGCCACATCATTCTGTGACTTGGAGGGGGGTGGGTGGCCAAGCAAGTGGCTGGGCTGAGTGTCTTGCCCAGTCTAGCACAGCGGGTCCTCAGAACCTTTGTCACCCTGTGTAGGGCTTTAGTGCCTACTGGCTCCCTCTCCTGCCTGCCTGAGCACCAAGGCTCTCTGTCCTTGTGTCTGTGACTCTAAGGCCATCAAGCCAAGTGTGGTGGCTCCTGAGGAGTGTGGGCTCCTGGGCCCACCCGCCATAGGACATGTGCAGGTCTCTGGGCTCTGTGATTTGAACTCCCTCTTAGCTGTCCCTGCCAGCCCTGCATGTCTGCGTATTTTTAAGCTGCCTAAATGGAGTACTGCCAAAGTTATTTGGTTGCCAGGGTAACTTTCCCAAGCTTGCACTGTTCTAGCTCTTGGATCCAGACATACTTAATTCTGCCCATCACAACGGCAATGGCCGTGGGAAGGTTGCCCTTGGGCAATCTTGTTTCCTGAATGACTTCAGGGCTTGGAGTTGGTCAGAGGATAGGTCTGGGATACCGCCCCCTATGTCAGTCCATACACACCCCTCATCTGCTGAGCACTAGATCTCAATTCTGCCCCTATGGGTGGAAGAGAAATACTCAAGGTGTAGGAGAGAGGACGACCCAAGGCAGACCCAGCCAGGTGAGCCTCCATCTGCCCCGTCCTGTGGAATCCTATGGGTAGCCTGAGGTGGATGTGACAATATGGCCTACATATGCCTGAAGATTCAGGCAGGTACCTAGCCCTGGGAGGGAGGCATGAGATCTGTCTTCTTCTTGGATACTGGAGATGGGGCTGGTTTGCCTGGGGCTGCTTTTTGAGTTTTGGGGGGCTCAGGCTGATGGGAGAGAAGGACACAGGTCGGGATGGAACTAAGACCCTCTAGAGCCTCTGGGTGCATCTGGCGTGACGAGGATGGATTCTCAGGAGCCTATGGGTTCTAGAGCAGGGGAGACCAAGGTGCCCACAGGGCGTGGGGTATGGTTTGGTGCCCTTTCTTCAGCTGCCTCTTCTGTGTGAGCTTCCTTGACTGAAGAGTTCAGCCATGTGCTATTCAGCATCAAAGAGGAGCCTCAGGAACCAAACCACTGTGTGTAGTGCCCGCTGGCCCCTGTGCAGTGTGAGAGAGTCCGAGTCTTACAGTGACCGATCGAGAAAGACATAATGGGGTCAGACGTCCTAGTCCTGGGGAGGGGCGGGAGTGAACCCCAGAGCCCCCACCTCAGGCTGAGTTGGGCTTCCCTTCTGTGCTCTTGATTAGGGTGGTCAGCTGAGCCTGTGGGCGTTTGGGGTCTGTGTCCTTGGCTACAAACTAGGAACTTGAGAGTGCTTCTGAGGAATTATTCAGAAGTTGTCAGGTGAGGAGCTAGCTGCTGCTGGTGTCCTGTGTCACCGCCCAACACCTTGATTTCCAAAGGAGAGCAAGGGGATGCCCAGCCACTGTACTGTGAAGGCAGATGGGGACCCAGGCCGAGTGCTCTGTGGCTACTGCAGACCGTCGGGTGGTGGCAAAGTCCTCTCTGCTGCCCCAGCACCAGATTGTCATGGGTCACCTACTCTTAATGACACAGGACCAATTTTGCAAGAAAGAAGGGTGGTGTGTCAGCTGGTCACCCTAAAGCCCTCGACCTGGAGATTGGGTCTGCCCATCTAACTTGGGGTCTTTCTGCATCCGCCCCTGCCGAGGCTGTCCAGCCACAGGCATAAGAGGACCAAAGATGTGGGGCCTGCCGGGAGTCACAGAGGAGCTTCCTGGCAGTTGCCTGTCTCTAGCCCCTTCTTGTATCAGGGGTCTCGATTGAGGTGGGCACTGTCCTGTTCTGTACATGGGGTAGAGATCTTGGCCCCCTGTGGCTTTTGGGGCCATTGAAAAGAGCAGTAGAGCTACCTTTGTAAATGGTGCCCTTCCTCCATGGTCACAGGGAATACTGTCCCTGTATTCTGGCCTGGGCTTCTGTTAAAGTTAGGTTCCAGCCTCAGGGTAGGAGGAAGTCCTTGCTAGGAGCAGTGAGCGAGATGAAATGATTCCTGCTATAGGTTGGAGCATCACAGCCAGGGCCAGTAGGCCAGGATTAACCTGGTCTACCATGGAGGGTCTGCCCCCCAGCCTGATGTGAGACATTTAATGATGCCAGCTGATGTGATGAGCTGTCCCTGGCAGGTTCTGGGCTGTGTTATCTTGGCGGGGCAGGCTCTGGCCGAATAGAGGGGGTGGGGCTAGTGCTGGACATGTCCCCTCTCTCTGTAAGTGCTGCAGCCCCAGGCCCAAGGGATCCCTGCCTGCTTGTTACAGCTGGCTTCCCAGTGCATTGTAGTAGGCAGTAGGTGTCCCTGGAGGGAGCCTCGCTTCTCCCTTTGGTCTGGGGTTTCCTGTGTCACTTGGGGAAGCCTGCCTCTTCTCTAGACTTAGGTTTCCATCCTAGGATCCCATGGTGTCCCCTCAGAGCTGCCTTGAGGTCGTCGGTTCACCACATTTCGTGCTTGGCGGGGTTTGTGATTGGCAGCCGGCAACCTTCTCAGCTCAGTTCCTTGTCCTGGAGACCTTTCTTCAGGACACTGAGTTCCACTGACACCTCAGAAGCCTCCTGAGAGCACACTCCCCTCTCGGTCCTGGCCGTGCATGCGCACAGAGAGATCGAGAGCTCCCACACGTGTCGTGCAGAGCCCCGTCTGTCTCCTGGCACGGAGGAGTCATCTGAGGTGGCGTGTTGATCATCCCTCCTGCCCGTGGTTCTGTTCTGGGTGATCTTGTCACCACTGTCCATCTGTCCATCTGTTTTGTTTTTGTTTTTTGTTTGTTTGTTTGACCCAGCTAGCATAGAGCTTGAGGCGATCCTCCTGCCTCATCCTCCCTATACCTGACATCCTCATTCATGGGTGTCTTGCCACCAGACTAGTTGTGACTCTTTTATAGATAGGGGAACTGAGACCAGAAACTTCCCAGGCTTGGGGACTGGGGGCATGGGGTGGCTCAGTGGGTAAAGCGCTCACTGTGTAAGCATGAGGACCAGAGTTCAAATCCCTGGGATCCGCATAAACACCAGGTGGCCTTTGTGGCAGTGCTTCAGAGGAAGAGACCAGATTCCCTGGAGCAAGCCAGCTGCCGGGCTAGACCAGCTAGATCTGCAAACTCTGGGTTCAAATAAGAGAGTCTGCTTCAATCTGTAAGGTGGAGAGTAACCAGGGAAGATCTCTAACAGGAGCCTGCGGCCACCATGTACCTGTGTGCACGTATACCCGCAAACACATATGTGACCACACATGCCTGGGAAAATAAGCTACGGGACTGATCTTCCCTAGGTGTGGCTCTTCAGATGCGTGTCTTGGCCACAGGGCAAGAGGACAGGCCTCGGTGTCCCTTTTGGTCCCTGCTCTGGGCTGAGAAACCTTAGGCTGAGAACCCTAAGGACTGGGGCTCCTTTGCCCAGGCAGCCTGAGCTCGAGAAGCACTGAGCAGTGTTCGGTGGTGGAGGGGTGCCAGGCAAAGAGGTGGGTTTTTTTTAAGAGTTTCAAAGTGGGTGGTTGTTCACGAGAGAAACATGGGAAAAGTAAAAAAATAAAGTAAAATAAAAAGCACAACTCACATAGCCCAGGCTTGTTGGAAAGCGTCCCTCCGGATTGTTGTTTTCTTTTAGTGCAAGGGTGTGTCCCTCGGTCGGCTGCTGATGACGGGCGTGTGGTCAGCATGGACGAAGCCTAGCTCAGCCCCACCTCTCAGCTGAGTGCCAGAGGGACATGGAGGTGGAGGGGAAAGCACTGGTTTTATTTCCTTTGGAGCAGGTATCAGTGAGCACCATACCACAGAGCCTGAGCCTCCACCAGACACTCACACATGCTAGACACTCACGCACGCTTTGATGCCCAAGGAACAGGTGGTGGCGATGACTTTCTAACTGTGAGTTTAATAGTTAGCATTCTCTTAGGGGAAGGTGTTAGCAAGCCTGTCATCGCTGTGGCAGAGTGCCAGTCCAGAGACCAAGGGCTTATTTTGGCCACTTAGGTCTGAAGTAGGAGGCACATCCATCCTGGCGATGGGATTGTGTAGTGGACGTGACTGCTTACCTCAGGGCACTAGGAAGCAGAGAGTGTCACAGGGGAAGAGACTCAGGACAGGACACAGCTCCCAAGAACACATTTCCAGTGATCTGCCTTCAACTAGACTTACCCTCTTTCGAGAAGATTCTATAGCTTCTCTGTAATGTTAGCAAGTTGGCTAATGGGTTAATTGATTGATTATGACAGAGCCTCATGATCCAGTTACCTTCTTAGTGACCGGAGCTCCCAGTGGGGAGCCTTTACAGGGGGTGGCTTTACATCTACACCATAAATGGAGTCCCTTCCTTCATCCCTCCCTTCATTCCTTTGTTCCTTCCTTCCTTCTTTCCTTCCTCCTTTCCTTCCTTCCCTCCCTCCTTCCCCAGACTCTTATGAAATAGGAATTTTATTTTCCCCAGTGAGATTGTAATTCCCATCCCTCATTATCAATATCATTGTCCCTTGGGTAGAGACAAATGACTGGCCATGTGCCAGGGAGGAGTGACTCAAGGCCGGGTGTTGGTCTCACAGGCTGTTGTGGGGCCTGTGTTCTGGGCCACTGGCTCTTGTCCTGGCCACACCGTCTGCTTGCCCCATGACCTCGGACAAGTTGGTGGCCACCTTTGGCAGGGCCAGCTGCCAATCAGGCCCTATGTTTTTGTGCCCCAGGCTCTGAGGATCCCCTCTCAGGGCCTTATGCATCTTCCCCTGCCAGGAGCAAAAGGTGGCTGTTGCTTGTCTCCTGTGGAGTGGTGACACAGAGGGTGGATCCCTCATACCCTGCCCCTCCTGCTGAGCTCTCCTGGAGGACCAAAGCCTATTTACTCTCCTTAGTAACCAAATATTGACCTCACCTTGGCACTGGTTCTCGTCTAACCTTTGGGTCTGCTCTGGTTCCTATCTCCCTTAAAGAAACACAGTATTGTGGGCAGGTGCTGTGGCCCACTGCCAGGGTGAGCCCTGCCCACCTGGACCTACCCACGGATGGCCACCTGTGCTGGAGAGTTTTGGAAGCTGTCAGCTCCCTGTGGATGGAAGGCTGTTTGGGGCCCAGAGAGTGGAAGGGACCTGTCCAGAAACACACAGTGAGGTGGCAGCAGGGCCAGGCCTTGAACACAGTCTCCCCACCCCCACCCCAGCACAGGGATTCTGTTCTGTGACTGCAGGCACTCGGACACCTCCTTATTGGGGGACCTCAAGTGCACCCTCATCCTGCCGACAGCCTGGGGTGGAGGATGTTTGACCCTAAGGAAGGCTGGGACCCTCTGAGACAAGGAACTTTGAATCTGGGGATGGTGTTAGCCAGAGTAGATGGTGTCTTCTGTTGGGAGGGGTCTTCAGTGGGTAGCAGGGCACTCCTGGCTCCCACTCTGTCCCTGTGGGGACCCTGCAGGGTGAGAGAAGCTAGCAGCACAGAAAAATGAGGGCGATCGGCTGCTCTCCCTGCCACAGATGCCAGGATTTGGTGCTGAACTCAGCCTTAGAGCCTGAGATGGGGGAATGTTCATTCCCTGGTCAGAAATATTCCGTGCTGGGCTAGGCCAGCATCGACAGGAGGATCTCACCTTTGGGACAGGTTGGGGGTGGGGACAGTGGGAGGGCTCTTCAGGAACTGAGGCTGTGGTCAGAGGTGAGCAGCTCTGCAGGGTCTGGTGCTGAGGTGAACACAGGCCTCTCTGGAAATGGGAGGCAAGCAAGGGCAGGTGCTTCAGGGAGTGAGGCTCAGGCCCTGGAGAGTTCAGCTGGGAAGCAGTGAGCAGATGATCCCAGGAGACAGTTTGGTAGCCTTCCTGCAGGAGTAGATGGTAGGGGAACCATCTATAGCAGTCCTGGTGCCTTCATGCCATAGTTCAGAGAGTGGAGAACCTGCCCTGTCCCCCTGCTCAGCTATAACCACCCAGGGTGCCAAACTAGGAGTGGCCAGAGCCGAGGTCCTGCTGCCCCACTGCTGCCCTTGGCCAGCCTCTAGGAGAGACTAGGCTGAGGCCCACGCTCCAGGGAAGCTGCTCCTAGGTGGACCCTGACCAGGACCCTAAGACCTTGTCCTGTTTGCAGGGACCCAGTCTGGCCTGCTCCTTCCTGCCCCGTATCCATAGGACTGGCATACAGCTTGGGGCAGCAGCGAAGGTCACCCTTCCAACATCCACATTTAGTTCATTCATCTCCTTTGTGGAGGGCCCTCTTCCTGTGGAGGCTCTACAGAGGTCAGCGTCACATGGGGGAAGTAAATGGCTTGTTTGGGATTCAGACCCATAGCTTGTGCTGGTGGAGACGTGGAGGAGCTGGGGGAAGGTTATAAACCCCTCCTTCCCAGCAGGGCTCTAGCACCCACACTCCAGAGTCTGTCCACCCCTCACCCCACCCCCACCCCCACCCCCACAGTGGCCCCATGTGGGGCCCCAGCTTCTTGCTTTCAGATGACGACCTGAGAGGCTCAGCAGTGACTAGTCACTGGCACAGGGTCATAGACCTGTGAGGTACGATAAGCTTTTCAGTGACTAGAGAGTGCCAGGTGCCATGCAGGAAGTGGAGGGTTTTCCAGGCCGTGCCCAAAGCCAAAGGTGACCTTTGAGGCCTGGGAATTTGTGACCTTCCTTCCTTGTGTGTATGTGTGGTTGGTGTGTGTGCTTGCTGGTTTGGGTATGCGTGCATGTGTGTGCAGGTCTCATGAATGTGTGCAGGGAGGTCAGAGGTCAATGGCAAGTGTCTTCATTCTTTTTTTTTTTTTTTTTTTTTGGGGGGGGGGGGGGTTTGAGACAGGGTTTTTCTGTGTAGCCTTGGCTGTCCTGGAACTCACTCTGTAGACCAGGCTGGCCTCGAACTCAGAAATCCGCCTGCCTCTGCCTCCCAAGTGCTGGGACTAAAAGCGTGTGCCACCACTGCCCGGCAAGTGTCTTCATTCTTGATCACCCTCTACCTTTAGTTTGTGAGTCAGGGTCTCTCTCCAAACCTGAGGCTTACGGATTTAGCTGCTCTGGGCTGGCCAGGAAGCCTTGAGCTGGTCTCTACCCTCCTTGGACGTCTGCACACAAGCTGGGTCATGAAGCATGCGCCACTGTGAAGGGCTTTTTTTTTTTTTTTTCCTTCATGGCTTCTGGGGATCTGAACTCAGGCCCTCATGCTTGCTCAGCAGGCACTCTACCAACCGAGCCTTCTCCCCAGCCCCTTCTAACTGGTCTCCTGTGCACCGGCCTCTCTGCTCCACACCCGTAACGGGTCCCACGGGCTGGAGAACACCTCCCCAACAGGGAGCTTGGCCAGGGCGGCAGCTTGTCCCTAATCTTTTCCGCCACCCTGCTGGTGGTTAGATGCTGTTTACAAGCTCTTCTTCTCTCCTCCTTAGGCAGATCCTCACTGTCCTGAGTAATTAATTGCTGGGATGTTGTCTCCCGGGAGACAGCGTCTTAGCCCCGCCATGCCCTCTGGATGGTCTGGGCCTTCTGCCGTTTTTTCTTGGAGCGAGTAAAGGACTGGGAACAAGAAGGGACCGGTCTAAATTCATAAAGCAGGCGGGACAGAGAGCTGCCGCCGACAGGTGGCTTCCTCCTGTCAGGAAAGCTTCATGTCCACCAGACTCATCCCCACATACAGAGCTGCCTCCCTGCCTCCCACAGGCTCCTTCCAGGATCCGAGGCACCCGTGGAGGTCTTTGTTAGGGACTTGTGCAGGGCTGTCTGGAGGCAGGCTAGGAACGAGTCCTGGCAGTGGGTTGCATGAGCAGCAGGAGCTCCCTGTGTCGCATTTTTTGGAGGCCTGTTGGACACTAAGGCATTTTACCTTCAAAAAATTACTAACAAATATATGACATAGTAAGCTTCGGGAACAACATGGCCATCAGTCCCCATGGTACCCCTTGCCCATTATACCGACAGCAGCAAAGTGTGCTGGCCTCAGATCTTTCCCTTTTAAGAAGCAGGCTCCCCAGGCAGAGCAGGGTGGCGGCGGGGGTTGGGGGGCGCTGTGTAGAACCACCGTCTGACACTCTTCCTTCTTGTGGGTGGTTTTTCATTCTTCCTGTCAGGCAGCTTGTCTGTAAACAGTATACGGCTGTGCTTCTCACGGTTGCAAAGCCTCACATAAATGGGGTCGCTAGTGTCCCCCAGGGACCTGCTCCCCTGACACGTATCCTTGTGAACTGAGTTACCCGGATGTGTTTCTTTTTATCATTATTTGACCACTCTTATGGGGAGGCCGTGCTGGCAGAGGTCCTGTACCCGTGTCTTCGTCTACCGTGTCTCAGCTTCTGGAAGGACTGAGCCTTGCAGCTGCAGAAAGCCAGCCAGGTACTCTGTCCTACTGGGCAGCCATTGGCCCTCCTGCTGCCCCCTGTGGGTCATGGCTGGCATTGTCCTTTCCACCTGTCAGTGACTGACAGGCTGTCTCCTCCATGGATGGGTAGCTAGGGTCTTCTCACCTTCGTGGCCTCTCAGTTTCCTGTGGAGTCTTTGGCTTTGTTCTGGTGGGGTTGAGGGATTCTGTGTGGACTGGCCTCTCTGACGTGGGTCTTAGTTATACCTACTCCGCCGGCCGTGTGGCCGCTTGGCTTCTGACGTTGGTGAAGTATCTGTTTCTGATTTCCTGCAGTTTATCCAGTCCGACTTTTTTTTTGTTTTGTTTTGTTTTTTGGGGGGTTTTTTGAGACAGGGTTTCTCTGTGTAACCCTGGCTGTCCTGGAACTCTCTCTGTAGACCAGGCTGGCCTCGAACTCAGAAATCCGCCTGCCTCTGCCTCCCAAGTGCTGGGATTAAAGGCGTGCGCCACCACTGCCCGACTGTAACTTACCATTCTGTAACCACTCTCTGTAGTGATTCGAGGTGGGCTGGACACCCCAGTCAGTGGAATCTCTCCCCGTCCTTCTCTCTCCCACTTCCCCCTCTCCCTCCCCCCAGCACGGAGCACCACGTAACCCCGCCCCTGGGGGGCCGGGCTTCTTTTGGGTCCAGCCTTCCTCCTTTGCTTCCTTTTCCTACAGTGCTGGCCAGGTGGAGCTCTTAAGTTTTATGCCCACCTGGGCGTGTTCTTGTCTCTGCTTTCTCCGTGAAGTCCTGTCCAGCAGGATCTGCCTGGAGCCCCTTCTTTATCTTTCTGCGGGACATCGGATCCCCACCCCTCACCCCACACCTCCCTGCCTCCCACATGCTGGTCACCCGGGGGTACCTCTCACCCCTGCACAGAGCTGGAATGTCCCTGGCGTGTCCCTGCCCTCGGTCCTTCCACAGTTCTGGGCTCTGGGGACCCGCCCGAGGGCCACCTAGCAGTTCCTTTCTTGGTCTTCTCTCCATGTCAGCCGAGGCTTGGCGGTCGCACCCCCATCTCAGCACGTGCTGTTTATTTGCTCGGACCCAGCACCATGCTGGGGACTGGGCTGGGTTTCTCTTAAAAGTTCTGCTGGACCGGTTATCTGTCAGTCAGAGCCAGGAGGCTGGGGAGGTGGGGCGTCCCACCGGCCCCAGCCCTTAGGGTACATTAGTACCGCCCCGGAGTCTTTAAAAACAGTACCTCCACCCCCACTCAGTAACCCGGAGAAAGAGATCAGATCTTAAAAGCTCCCCGAGGGTAGGAATCAAGATGTGCCACGGAGCTGGGTGCTGAGAGCCACCTGTCCTGACTGGGGCAGGCAGTGAGGAGGGCAGGCAGTGCAGCTGACATTGGCCTACTCTCACCCCTAGCCTCCTTTCATGTCCAGGTGTAGCAGTGGAAGACACAAGAAAGGATATTCTTCTCCCCTTGTCCCCTGGTTTGAGACAGTGACACAGTTATAACAACTATCTGTCTGTCTGTCTGTCTGTCTGTCTGTCTGTCTATCTGAGAGAGAGTGTGTGTTAGAGAGAGAGAGACTGAGATCATCTGCGTGTATATGAATGGGTACATGTGCACCTTGGTTCACTTGTGGAGTTCTAGGACAACTTGTGAGAGTAAGGTTTCTCCTTTCACTATGTGGATTCCAGGGATTGGACTCAGGAAATGCCTTTACCCATGAACTGTCTTGCTCACTTGACTCTCTGCCTGCCTGCCTGCTGCCTATGTCTCTCTCTCTCTCCCTCTCTCCCTCTCTCTCTCTCTTTCTCTCTCTGTCTATCACCTGTCTGTCTGTCTGTCTGTCTGTCTGTCTATCTATCTATCAATCACCTGTCTAGCTATCTGTGTTTGTATGTATGTATGTATGTATGTATGTATGTATCTATCATCTACTATCTATCATCTACTATCTATCTATCATCTACTATGTATATATGTATGTATCTATGTATCTGTCTATCTATCTATCACCTATCTGTTTGTCTAGCTATCTGTGTTTCTATCTATGTATCTATCTATGTATCTATCATCTACTATCTATCTTTCTATGTATCTATATATGTATGTATGTATGTATGTATTATCTATCTATCTATCTATCTATCTATTTAATCTATCTATCTATTGTGTATGTTGTAGAGAACACATTTATAGAGGGTCAAATGACCCTTCCACTGAGATCACCTAAGACCACCAGAAAACACAGAGATTAACATTACAATTTACAACAGTAGCAAAATTGCAGTTATGAAGTAGCAACAAAATAATTTCATGATTGGGGAGGAATGACCCAGCTCCTCCACAACAGGAGGAAGTGTGTTAAGGGAATGTGGAGGAGAGTTGAGAACTACTGCCCTCAAACCTTCCTCACTCCGAGTCCAGCCAGGTCCAGCTTCGGGCTTGCCTGGTAATCTTGAAGTGGAGGAGGGCCTGGAGAGGAGAAGGGCCAGGGTTAACGTAACCCTGAATAGGGCACCTAGAGCCTGGGCTCACGGTAGAGCATGCGTGTGTCTCCTTGTACTGTGAGATAAGCCTGCTGCGAGACAGGAGGAGAGGGAAGGGAAGAGCGGCGGCTTGGAAACCTCCTCTTATGCCCCAGTGGGTGGCCACAGCAGATGTTCACTGGACTCATGGTTGTGGCTGGGAACACGATTCTTTTCTCAGTGCCTACCTGGATACTAGAACTTTGCAGAAGTCATGGTGCCCTATACCATCCCGCACACCCCGGGGTAGGCTGTGACACCTGGGGAGATCGTCTGGCTCTCCTGACCTGCCTTGCCAGGTGCTTCCTGATACACGTCCCACTGACTCCTTGCTTTATCTGTAACCAGTGCCCGAGCCTCTCAGGGCCACAACAGCAGCCAGAAAGCAATGAGGACTCACACAGGTTCCGTGCTCACAGGCACTGGTGCAAGCGCTCCTGTGCCTGTCAGGTGCCACATGCCTGCATTTGCTCTGTGTAGAGTCAGTACACACCAGCCTACCTCTTCAGTAGGCACAGTTGTCCTTGTCACCCGGCCATCAAGCTGGAGCCCCTCCCAGAAGGGGATGCTCTGCTCTCCTGGTCCCAGGGGTGTCTGGCTCTGCACTCTCTGGCAGACAGCCTGCCCTGGAAGACAGGATCTTGCCTCCGACCTGGCAGGTCACTGAGGGACAGAGAGGCCAGAACGAACCCATCTAGCATTGAGGAAGGGAGATGCCTTCCTATGTATGCTACACAGTCTTGATGGCTGTACCCGCTACCGACTTGCTAGGAATCTCCTGTGTTCCAGAGACTTCCACCCAGCAGAGGCCAGTCAACAACTCCTTCCTCTCCCCCAGCAATGGGGAGCTCATCCCCTCTTGGGTAGCCTGAGTTGTGAAACTTGGTGGTTCTTCTCAGTAGACTTGTATGAACAGAGCACCCCGGGGCTTTCTAGGGAGACTCGCAAGGGCTCTGGCAGCAGAGGAGGAGCAGGGTATGCAGGAGCACGTCACTTCCCAGACCTTTCTACCCTGGCACATGGGCAGCAGCTACCAGGAATTACAACCCTGGGCCATCTGCTCCTGAGCAGGCAGCATGGTCAGGGTGGCCTTTGCTGTCAGGGTGGCCTTTGCTGCCATATGGAGCCCAAGGTGAGGAACACTGCCCGGGGAAGAGGAGGCCGCGGCATCTGTGCCCCAGTGTCTGCAGTAAGGCTGCCACCTGCTCCTGGGACCTGTGGCCGCCTTCCTACCTCCCCGAGCCCCAGTTCCTTTCTCTGTAAGCCGAGGGTATCCAGTAACAATGAGAAATGGCGACTGGTGTCTGGGAGGCCCATGGCTGGCACTCTGTAAGCATATGTGGTCATGTTGGTGCTTGCTTGAAAGGTCCTGTCTGATGGTGACCCTGAGCTTGGACCCCTGTAGCTGGGGCCCCAAGAACCCTGAGAGGAGAGTTCGAGGCCTGTTCTCATTGGCTCTGTCCTACCTGCATGACTCTGGGTATCCCTGCGCTTTGTTGACTAACTCTGTGAAGGGGACAGTGCCTCCCTATGCAGTGACAGGTCTGAGGGGATCTGTGGGAAGAGCGGAAGGAAGCTGGGAAGCACAGGCAGAGGTTGTCACTCTGCACTAACAGCCTAGGGAGGTCCACCCTCAGACCCACCCTCCTCACTTTCCATGGTCCACTCTGGCTGTGTGTTTGAGTTTGTCCCAGAGCAAGACACACCAGGCCTTTCTTTCTTCTGCAGGCTTCCCGTGCCGAGGGCATGTGGGGAGCCGTGTCCTCCTTGCGCAGCCGAGTCCAGGGCTGGGAGGAGGACAGCAAGGATGCACAAGCCTGCTTCACGGGAAAGATGTGCCCTCAGACGGGCCTTCCTCCTGCCAGCCAGAG
>JADRCD010189570.1:0-20951 GCA_019843815.1 Montemys delectorum
AAGGAAAGGAAACGAAAGGAAAGGAAACGAAAGGAAAGGAAAGGAAACGAAAGGAAAGGAAACGAAAGGAAAGGAAAGGAAACGAAAGGAAAGGAAACGAAAGGAAAGGAAAGGAAAGGAAAAGCTGTGTTGAAGTGGCACCTGCATCCCCATGTTCATTTCACCATTATTCACGGTAGCTGACGTATGTAAGCCAAACACAAAAAGGTAAATACTGCATCATTTCACTGGTAGATGAAGTCTAAAGAAGGCAAACTCACAGAAGCACAGAGTGGAATGGTGGTTAGGAACTAGAAAGAACCAGAAGAAAAGCTAGTGAGGGATATAAAATCCCAAGTGAATGGGATTTCAAAACTCCATTATGTTAACTACAGTTAGTAGCAATGAAATATGTATTGGGAAAATAAAATTGTTGTTATGTTCATATGCAAACAAAAATGGAATCTGAGCATCCAGCTCTGGCCATGGAAGCCATGCAGCTGCCTGGGACTTGAGAGGGTGTGTGGTGAGCGAAGACTAAAAGAAAAGTGGCCTGAGCCATGACAGGTGTAAAGCTGGAAGTAATAGACTCCCAGCTTGCCTTTGGGGATACTTCCCTGGCAGCTCTGTGGGTGAGCAGATATGGGCCACAGAAAATAGTCTAGAACACACTGTAGCCAGTTAGTATGTTATTAGGATTAGAACCAGTTGTGTAAGGGCAGAGAAGGTGAAAATACAAGAGTTATTTAGGAACCAAGCCAAAGCTCTTAGTAATTGTTGTGGTTTGGTGTGAAATGTTCCCTGTCAGCCTTTGTACTTGAACACTTGGTCCTCAATTAGTGCTGCTATTTTGGAAGTTTGTGGAATCTTTAGGAAATGAACATCTGTGGAGGAAGTGAGTCACTGGAGGCAGGACATGAGACATGGCCTCACTTCTGACCTGCTCTCAGCTCCCTGACTGCAGAAGCAGTGTGATGACCACCCGATGGCCCTGCAAACAAGCTTATCCCCACCGCAGAGGAGTGTTGTCCCTCAAACTGTAAACCAAGAGAAGGCCTTCCTTTCTCCCTCAAGTTGCCTCTTGCCAGGTCACATCAGTAAGAAAAAGCAGCTACCGTAGTAGCTCACTGAGAGCAAGTGAGGAGAGGAGAGGAGATCTCTGGCAAACTACAGCTGTCACTCAGACTTTAGTTTGGGTTATTGATGCTTTAATCACAGATCCCCCAAAAAAGCAAGAGCATTGGCAAGAACTATGAAGAAGGCAGTGGGGTGGGTGAGAGAAGTAACAATGAACAGACATGTTAATAAGGAACATGGATGAGGACATGAGGACGAAGCACCCCCTGTATACTCCTGGTGGCCCTGTAGATTGGGGAATTCTTTATGGAAATCAGTTCAGAGACATCTCAAAACACGAAAACGAAAGCCACCGTATGACATAGCTATTTAATTCTGAATGTAGACCTAAAGGGCTCTGAGTCCACACACCATTGTGTTACTTGCACGTGCATGTTTACCCCACAGTATTTACAAGAGCCGTGCGGAGCCATCCAGATGCTCATCAACTGATGAGTGGCTAAAGAAATTTCGGTGCATATACTCAAAGAAAATTTATTCAGCTGTAAAGAAAATGAAATTAGGTCACCTACCTATGGAAAATGGATGGAAATGAAAACCATTCTGTAAGGCAAAATAAGCCAGATACAAAAATTTATATACATATGTGTATACATACATTTATATAAGTATGTGTATATATTATATAGATGATTCATGTACAAGTGTGCGTATATGTGTATGTGCATGCACATATGAGTGTGTGTACGTGTGAGTGTGAGTGTGCGTGTGCATGTGTGTGTGTGTGTGTGTGTGTGTGTGTTATAAAAGGAAGGAGGAAGAGGAACCATATGTGCAGAGGAGAAATAAGGTAGAAAAGTTGGGGTGTGGAGAGAGATTTACTGCTATGCATGTGTGAAAATTTTATAGTGAAATCTATTTTTGTACACTAGCAAAAATTAAATTTAAAAAAGAAAAACAATTTTTGCCATGCACATGCAGTAGTCATATTAAGATGAACACACTCAGAGGTGAGGGTCAGCCCCAACAGAGCTAATTCCTTAGCACGTGTGGCCTTCCTAAAGTGAAGCCTAACAGGTTTTAAGAGCCACAAAATCCTTGAGCACAGAAAATAAATAGCTAAGATAGGAATCACTGGTCACATACCAGATAGAGAAGGCCAAAGGAAGAGCAAGGCAGAGTCTGACGGTACCCATAAGGCCACAGAACTCAAAGGTAAGCCACAATAATAAATTACCTCTGAATATTATATTGATTTCACCCTTAACATGATATACGTTATAATACACCCTAGTTAGGACCATATGACTAAGACACCCATATGTGTCTACATGAGTAACATGGAACATCTTTATGCAGACGCGTCACAAAATAGATCCAAAATACCCACTGACAACAGGCATATCTATTCTGCCACTGTGATGATGCATATGATTGGCAAAGTGGATGAAGAAATGTGGTGTCAGACCTAAGAATGCCAGTAACACAAGAAGCTTCCGAATTATGAGCCACCTCATTGAATGTAGCCTTTTGTCCATGAGGTAAGGAAGCAGGTACACCCATCCTGTAAGGTTTAGAACTGTCAGGTCTGGTCCTCAGGCCAATCACACTCTGACAATCCAAGGATTTTGGTGGGGAGGGAGGGGAGAGGGTTCTTTTTCTGTTGATCCTAATCTCTTCCCATAATAGAAAGGGTAACTGCCAAGAGACCTCAAGGAACCATCACAAAAGCAATACATATGAATGTAAGCAGGGTTTGTAGCCCAGCAGAAACCACCACACATTTTTAAACTTATCTGGGAAGAGATCAGACAGTCTTCTACCCACAGATTCAAATCAGCTTGAACCTCAACTATTTGATTTTCATATTAAGAGCAGTAGTTGCCATTGGATTGTAATGCAAACCATCCCGTGCCGCTGTGACCCCCACGCACGGCTGACTACTGATTATCTTGCTCAACTGCCTAGACTTCGATCTCCGTTTCACAAGGCAGAAATAGGACTTTTCCCCACCTCCCTTTTAGTCATAAAAGATCACTCAAGGATGCAGCTTGACGAAATGTTTCCTGATGGTATTACAGGAATATAGCTGAAACTCCGCCTCATACCCACTGGTACAAAAGCGTACTGAGTATCTGAGTATCTGAGTATCTCCACAAGTATCTGAGTTTTCCAGCAACATGACCTCCTGTGAATCAACAAGCCTTCCATTGCTCATTATTTGAGACATCGCCCGCATTGCTTTTATAACATCCTGAGCTGCTTATCAAGGAGATCATAGCATGTGAAAGTATTCATGCCATCTTTAATAAAGAAAAAAAAAACCTGTCTCAATGATGAGAGGGAAACACTGTTGCAATACAACAATCAGATTGTGTCTGTAATGGACATTAAAGCTTTAGAAGAAAAGACCTATGGTTAAAAGCACAAAGCAGTATTATCCCCGTTGTTATTTTAAAAAAAAAAATCTGCCCCTAATCCTTTACACATATGTAATACATCTCGTCCAAGGATCTTGAAGTCCAGTATAAATAAACAAGAAGGTGTCATCGTAAGATCCAGCCAAGACCACAAGAGAGATGCTAGTACAAATAAGCCACACTTCCAGAACAACTTACTAGTCATGGGAAGTCTCTTGATCTGGGGAAATATTTCACTCTCAGTAGAGAGAAGACAATAAATGTTTGTAGAAACAGTAGACTATCCCCTGCAGGGTCCTGATAATGATTAGTTCATCCATATGAACCATGTATGTTTGTATGTTCTCCTGTGCTCTTTTAATTTTAATTTTTACAATGGATTGATCCTAGGACCTTTACATGCTACGTAAGTACTTCATCACTGAACTATGTCCCTAACACTTTATTTACATGCTATTTTGAACTAGGGTCTCACTAAGTTACCCAGACTGCTCTTGAAGTTCTGACACCCCTGCCTTGGCCTACTCAGTAGCTGAAATGAAATCATAAGTATTCAGGCATGCTCACTGTACAGATTAGTGGGGTTTTGTTCCTTGACACTCAGATGCATGAACCATGCTTTTCTTTTTTATATATATGTATTTTTATTAGATATTTTCTTTATTTACATTTCAAATGTTCTCCCCTTTCCTGGTTTCTCCTTCAAAATACCCCCATTCCCTCCCCCCCTCCCTGCTCACCAACCCACCCTCTCCAGCTTCCGAGCCCTGGCATTCCCCTACACTGGGGCATAGAGCCTTCACAAGACCAAGGGCCTCTCCTCCCACTAATGACCGACTAGGCCATGCTCTGCTACATATATAGCTGGAGCCATTAGTCGCACCATGTGTACTCTTTGGTTAGTGGTTTAGTCCCTGGGAGCTCTGGGGGTACTAGTTAGTTCATATTGTTGTTCCTCCTGTGGGGCTGCAAACCCCTTCAGCTCCTTGGGTCCTTTCTCTAGCTCCTTCATTGGACATAGTACTACCTGAAGACCCAGCAATACCAGTCCTGAGCATATACCCAGAAGATGCCTCATGTTTTAAGGACACATGCTCCACTATGTTCATGGCAGCCTTATTTATAATAGCCAGAAGCTGAAAGAACCCAGATGTCCCTCAACAGAGGAATGGATACAGAAAATGTTGTACATCTACACAGTGGAGTACTACTCAGCTATTAAAAACAATGAATTTATGAAATTCTTAGGCAAATGGGTAGATCTGGAGAACCATGCTTTTCTTAAGTCCCATTTCCCTGATGGAAATGTATGGATTGTATAGACTGTATCCATATTAGCACCAATCACACAATCCTTCGCATAGTCATGCTACTCGGCAGTCCAGAATACCAGCATTTTTTCATGCATATAAATATCAATTCCTAACCCCCACCCTGCTACCCCCCCCAAAAAAAAACAACACATGTGCTGCCTGGGGCCTCATTACTACTTTTGTAGAATTCATCTTCTTGGTACCTAGGAGTCTCAATAAAGGACCAAAGCTGCTCACAACTAAAACATGAAAACTTAGCAATCTCACGGTGCCTCGGTATATAGCCTATGCTCTGCTGCAGGCTGGCAAATTCAGCTCATTTAGTCGTTCAGCAATTAGCCACTGAGTTACATGCTTAGTCAGAAAGAAACTTTTGAGTGATGGTATATTTCGGGCCTTATGTTTGTCACTGGCTTAGGGAACAGAGGAGGATTTTAGGGATCAAAGGAAAATTGCAGAGATAAAAGGAACATTTAAGCCAGTTACAGATGCCCTCAACTCACTATGGTCTGATTTAATGATTTCATTTTTTAATTTATGATGCTGTGAAAATATGCCCACTCCACCATTCTGATTTGCACATCACTGCATATTCAATAGTTTGTGTTAGCATTTAAATAATTCTACAGTTTACAGTAATGTTCAGTACTCTATTATAAAATGCATTGTAATAGATTTTTATAGCTACAGGCTAATACACCACAGGGAATTGTGTTTGTCAATGGGCTACAATGTTTAGGTAGTAAGGCTGTTTTTTGACTTAAAATATTTCCTATGTAAGATAGACTTTCTGGGATAGGCTTATTTCTAAGCCAGGGAACATCTGTAGGGTCATCTAGGGTGCTTGTCACAAGACCTCAAACCCTAGATCAGGTGCTGTGTGAATTTTTCCTAGGGAGATGTTAACAAATCTCTACCCACCCCAGATAAGGCATCAACAGACAAAGCTAATAATTCCACTAAAACCTAACCCAGAAAACCAATGACTTTATTAGACTTATCAGAAAATGAATGAGGAGCTACCAATAGGCGTATGGGTGACCCTTAAACAACTTCTTCACCAAAGATCTCACCCTGGCATGAATAATAGTTTCCCCATAGCTGCATAGATCAAATCTCCCCTTCAGTTAATCTTCCATGATAGATAGATAGATAGATAGATAGATAGATAGATAGATAGATAGATAGACTCTAGCTACCTGCAATTGGGACAGAAATGAATTGGATTCAGGAGGGAATGGCTAGAATTTCAAATGAGGATCTAAAGCTATTTCAGCTAGGCCGGTGAAGTGTTGGGACCTTCCTATCTTCAGCTCCTTTTCAAAAGTCTGGGCTTAGAAGCACTCACAGCATGGCTTAGAATTTTGCATAGGTGCTGTCATGCTTGCAGAATAAGTGTCCTTACCCACTGAGCTATCTCCCCAGTCCCAACAGGTCTAGTCTTGAGTCTCTTGCCAGTAATCATAGTTTCTCTGATTAAGATGGTAATCATTTTTGGACTCTGAGATGGAATCCCACAACAAAAGTGGGATTGAGAATCTGAGCCGGGCAGTCCGTTATTGCCGGGAGTCATGTGTGATTGTGTTGAGAAGCACCCCTGGCAAGCCCTCTAGCAGCATTTGACTGCTCACAACTTAAATCATGTCTATCAAAAACAACCCTATACATTAGCAAATATCTTTCCAAGGGCAAAATTGCCTCCAGGTTGAAAAACTTAGAAGTTTCAGATACCTTCATGGTCTTAGAAAATGATCTTTCCTTCACTTACACACCAGTACTAACTAGATAGGATTGGTCAATATATTTAATTGCATCTTCAGTCACACAGCTCCAAGCATTTTTAGCAATCTTTAGCATCCAGGTCAGTCTCCAAGGGCCACAGGTATAATGAACCATTTTAACAAGGCACCTGCTCTTGGTTTTGTATTCCAAACCTAGCATCCAAAACTAGTACTTACATTGAAAAAAATCAAAATAGAATCTTCACTAATCTTGTAAGGAACTATAAAGTGACAATGAGCTGTGGGATGCCAAGCGACAACTCCAAGATAGCTGATTGCCTGCCAGGTAACTTGCGTGAATATAAAGAAGATGGTCATTAGACTACTTTCAATAACCAATGGTAAAAGGAAAGTGTGTGTGTGTGTGTGTGTGTGTGTGTGTGTGTGTGTAGAGCTGTGGAGCAGATTGATGACAGGAGTCTTCTATTACTTTCCATTTATTGTTTATTTTTGTAAGATTGTGTGTGTGTGTGTGTGTGTGTGTGTGTGTGTATGTGTGTGTGTGTACAAGTGCTTTGCCTTCACTTATGTATAAGAACCAGATGAGTGAATGTCTGTTCAACATCCATGGAGGACAAAAGAGGGCAACAGATTCCCTGGAACTGGGTTTCCTGGTGGTTGGGCTAGAGACCAAAACAGGTCCTTTGAAATAGCAGCAAGTGTTCTTAATGGCTGGATCACTTCTCCAGTCCCTCTCCACGTTATTTGTGTAACAATGTCTCTGGCAGAATATGGAGACCCACAGTAACAGGACTGGCTCAGGCCACCAAGGCCCAGGACCTGCCTGTCTCCCCACACAAACACTGGCAATTGCAGACATATGCCACTGTGCCCCAGTTTTCATATGAGTGCTGGGATTTGAACAAAGATGGTCATGATGTCATGCTTGCACAACAAGACCTTTACATACTGAGACATCTCTTCTGCCCCAGGATTTATTTTTCAATTAATTAAAATAAATAAATCTCTCAGTGGTAGAAGAGCTGGAAGGGGGCGAGAACAGTAAGTCTTATTTTGTGTTTCAGAGGTAATTAGCTGGCAGCGGGCAGAGTCTGGGCAATCTGCCCTTGAGATGGCCACTTACAGTATCAAACAAAGCAGTGCCAGCTGATGATGGATTCTCCATGGAACCCAAACGTTTAGCTAAGGAGTGTTCACAAGCAGCTGCTCCAGCATCGCGCCTGCAGGATCCATCATCAGCATCTCTGTGGCAGGTAGCCAGAGCGGCCCCACTTCTCTACTCAGATTAGCTCTCCTAAGAAAGATGGTTTTGACACAGTATCTATTGTCAACTCTACGGATAGACGAAAAGCAACTGCTCCAACTCCCAACAACTGCTCCAACTCCCAGGAACTATATAAGTCTACAGCCCTGAGACTTCTTTTCAGATGGAAATTGCTGTTCCTCTAAGTGACTACCGAGCTCCCACCAAGCCTGTTCATCAAGATGAGGAGTCTGCAGTCGGGCTCACCAGAGCCTCATTCACAATGGAACAGATTCTAGTCATTGAAAATCAAGAGAAAAGTTCCAAGAAGCACAACACTGTTAGCATTTCAAGAAGGCCTCCTTGCTTGTTGTGTGTTGAATTATTTTTACTTTTGTAAAAGAGTACTTACTGTGAATCTGTCACTGAGGACAACACCTAACATAGGATGGCCAGTCAGTGGTGACCAGGGATCTTCTGGGTACTGCTGTTAACAATGTGATAGTAGGATGAGTAAGAAGACACCACCACGACTAACCACAGTTTTGGCACTGCTCTGAGCACTCTTCCCTCCTCCCACTCATCTCAAATTATTGCAAAGAGACTGTGATTATCCACAGTTTGCTGATGACATTCAAAAGCTCAGGTACTGCTGTTGCTGCTAGCTCAATAATTATTTTTTAACATTTGTGTTGTAATCTTTTTTTTTCCTATCCATAGGGAAACGATATTTTTTCCTTTTCTGGATTGAAGGATCCCCAGAGCCTCTCCTCATCCACCCTTCTTAAAATACACTTCTCATTTTTCATTTCCCTACCGAGTTGTAGAGCCCAGAGTTAGAAGTAATTGGTTCCATTTTTGAGTGTTCGTCAGCTCAAAGCCGTGGCTGTATTCCTAAACATATTACCTGCCAGATACTGGAAATCATTCAAAGATGGGACTAAGATATGGTTTCTGCCCTTTGAGCTCCTCCCAAAAAGGAAGGCACTTAATGCCCAACATAACAATGAGACAAGAGGAAAATATTGAGGCAGCCAAAGGAGAGATTCACTAACTCTGCCTGGGGCCATGAAGGAAAAAGGATTCAAAGAGAGTTTTGAGTGGACTGGGAAGGTGTAAGCCAGCTTAGAAGATGAGAATGTATCCCTGTCACAGGTAATATAGACTATAAAATGTTGCTTATCTTCACTTTACAGTATATACTCATTTGATTTTATAATAATTATTTGGGAAGATAGCAGACTGTGTGTGAAATACAACAGTAGACTCTGAGTGTGGTAGTACAAGCTAGAATTCCAGCATTCAGGAAACTGAGGCAAGAAGATCATGGGTTCAATGCCACACTGGACCACATAGTGAGACCCTGTCTAAAAAATAATAAAACACATAGCAATAACAGCAACAACAGGATCCAATGAGGGACACGAGAGACAAGGTTAAGTAAGGCCTTTTAGACCTAATGCTTTGGTGTGGGGCATCTGGGCATCTAGACTCCAAGGACAGCTGCCATCAGTCAACTGCTTCCCTCCCTGAATTCTTCATCAGTCTCTCGCCTTCCACCCCTGAAATGCATGCATGTTGCCTAGCCTGGAAGGTGGGCACCTCTATATCACCTTCTGACCATAGACTCAAAAGTCACTTCTTACTCTTCCACATATGCATCATGAACTGATCCTAAATTCAGTAGCTCTAAACCGTGATGTTCCTTCTGCTCACATGTCTTCAATTAGGACAGACCTTGGCATCTCCGTGGGATGATCCTCATGGCCCCCACTAAAGTAGATTTGGCTAAAGGCTAAAGGATTTGCACCCAAGCTGAGTCACCTGCATGGCTAGCAGGAAAGTACTGCCTGTAATCTTAGTGAAGACTGAATCTTCATTTCAGTCTAGGCTATTCATAGTGTGGTGACCATCACACACAGTATTGTCCCCCCAGACTCTACTCACTGAACAATTCAAGTTCTCTCCTGGATTAATGGAAGAGATCATAGATTGCATAGTCTGATAAGGATATCGTATCAATTGGGAAAACATGTACATTTGAGGATATTACTGTGAACATTTTTGTCCAGAGTCTAAGAAAGCCCAAATGAAGAATGACCCTCTAAATCCAAAGCAACACAGGAACCATGGGCTACTTCCATATGGACAGTATCTGAAGCCATTGGGTATGGAGTCATTTGAAAATACAGCAAGCACACCACTGGATATTCGAAACACATTTAAAAATGTAGTCACATATGAATATCTTCCAAACAGAGTGCAAAAAGAAAGTTCTAGTCCAGAATTTAAGGTCTAAGAAAAAAAACACATAAATTCTGTAATAGCAAGAAAGAAAAGGCAGTGTAGAGGCAGCAGTGGACACTGGGACACACAGCCCTAAGCTGGGGTAAACCCCTCCATGCTGGCTAGCTCAGCCAGCTTGTCACACAAACATGCCTCACATCCACAGTGTAGTACCAAGTGTACAGAACCAAGCATCCAGGAAAGGAATTATATGTAGTACAGTATACACAGACTCCAGACATCTGGGTACAGAGTAAAGTATGTGAACATGGTCAATACATAGTCCAACAGAGTGGGACTCCAAACCTATGCTATTTTGTGTTTTAAAAAGTCAAAGAAATGGAACATCCTTGAGACAATAGTTATTGTAGTAACAGCTATGGAATCTCTCCAGCAAGTGAAGGAGCCTTGTTAAAAGAAATTAAGAAATCCTGTCTGAGCCGCCAAGTACCTGGTGTCATCCTATTGAGCTAACTCAGGCCCGATGAGTCATCTCTCTGCTATCAAGATGAAACAAAACTTCAGTCCATCCAAAACTCTCTCCCGAATGAGTTACTTTTCTCATCACTACTGGAAAAATATCTGAGAACAACCACTTAAGAGAGACAGAGAACTCTCGGGTTTCAGATTATATAGTCTCCAAGGCAGGAAGTCATTGGCAGCAAGAGCTTGTGGCTGAATTTCCTCATACCCTAGCCATTTGGTAAGTAGAGAGCTAGAAGTTGGACAGGAACATGAGATTGATATGACTTTTCAGTCCTGCTCTTAGTGACCTACATGCTTAGGTGTGCCCAGCCCAAGAGAGTTGAGAACATTATCCCCATCTTATGGTACAGCTACAAATTTTCAAGTATCAATAACTTAAGTAGCATTGTTTTCTATTTTTCTACTAGTTTGTTTTTCAAACCTTTGCACAGATACTATAATATCAAGGATTAATTAATATAACCTATAACCTGAACAAAGTAAGATCTTTAGCGAATTTATATCTTTTCTTCCCTTTTTTGTAAATAAATTGAAGATTGTTATAGTTGACCCTACTATTGGAGAGACCCAACCTCAAGCAATGGATGCTGGCCATCTTATGTTATCCTAGTTAGAGTTGATATACATACCTCCTAGGCATGGGCTCTCCATGAAGCTCTACGTGGCTCAGCTCCAAAGACAAGCATCTTAAAAGAGAAAGAGGAAGAGGAAGAGAAACAGAGTGCTGTAGGTGGAATCCATGATGCCTTTCACAGACTGGCTTCTGAAGCCTTTCATGTCACCTACCTCACAATTCTCCTTAAGTCTGGTCCACATCTCACAGGAGAGACTTAGAACTATCTCTTCCTGGGAAAATGTCAAGTAACTTAACACACATATTTTAAAATTATTTTAGATGTCATTTAAAGACACATTCCTAACAAAAATATAAATTATACAATCCTATTTGAAAAGGAGATGATATAATCTTGAGAGATAGTTCAGTGGTTAAAATCACTGGCAGCTTTTCCAGAGAACCCTGGTTTGATTCCCAGAAACCAAGTGGCAGCTCACAACTGTCTGTAACTCCAGTTCCAGGGGATCTGATGCCCTTTCCTGGCCTTTGTAGCACCAGGCATGTGTGTGGTGCACCAACACATATGCAAGCCAAACACCCAAACATATAAGATAATAAAATAATTTTAAAAATAAATTAAACAACAGAAATACAATAGGTAAAATATGATATAATTTTTATAGATTATGGTGATTATGAATTGTTTGAACTTGGTACTAAAAACATAAAGGTTTTAAATTGAATTAAAACTAATGAGGTAAGAAAATACCTATCACTACATAAACTCGAGGTTTTTTACTGGGCTTGGAATAAATTAAATCCAGGACCATCCATATGCTAGGCAAACACTCACCACTAAATGACATCTCCAGCTATATAAGCCATTGGATAGATGTACTTAGTGTATGAAAGGAAGTACAAAGGGTAACAAAGATAGGTCAAATATATTAAATATCAGGCAAAAAAGAATCTGTGGCATACATATACATCGCTACCTCGAAAAAAAGCAAGCCGAGGAAGTGCCATGGGTTGCTAATCTCGTCTTGAAGCATATGGAATAACAATGTCGACCAAAGAAGAGTTAGAAAGAGCACCTTCCACACCTCTAAACCGTGCTAAGTGGATCACGGCCACATATATAAACAGCTGAGTTAGCAAGGCCTCTTCTATAGACCTAGATATGCAGCCCCATGTTCTCGTCAAAAGCCTAGAAAAGTTGCCAAATTTGTCTACAGCCTCAAGAAAATCTTCAGTTGAGCTCAAAACTAAAGACTATCTGTGTCACCTTATCCAAATTCAATACCAGAAGATAAAATCAAGACCAATCACACTCAAAAGACTTTTAAATGTGCCTCTGAATGTACTTTAAGTTAAAAGGTGGATAAGAGTTGAAAGAATATATGATTTTAAATGAGTTCAAAATTTGTATTAATTCCTCAAGGTTATTGTAAACCCAGAATTGGAGACTTGACCATGCTTGTTACAGATTTCTGGGCTTCACACCCAGAGATCCTAATGTGGGGGTTGGGAAATCACATTTCTGGCATGTATCTAAGTTGCACTGAGGCTGCTGGTTCAATGACCACTTTCTCAGTGTTTTATCCTTTTGTTATTGCGGGTTTTGTTCAGTTGGTAGGTTGGTGTGTGTGTGTGTGTGTGTGTGTGTGTGTGTGTGTGTGTGTGTGTACATGTTTTGGGGAGGGGTTCATGTTTTATTCTTTTGTTTTGGTAGTTTTGTTCGGTTGGTAGGTTGGTAGTGTGTAAACATGTTGAGGGGAGGGGTTCATGAATCTATGTATGCAACTGGAAAGGCTGCGAGTCATGTTAGGTGTCTTCTTCAATACTTCTCTAACTTAAGTTTTGCAACATGGTTCCTATAAACTTAGAGCTCCCTGATTGGCTTGCTGACTGGCCAGTAAGCTCCCGGGATTCTCCTTTTTCTGCCTCCCCAATTTTAGGGTTACATGTGTGCACCTCCACACCTAGCTTTTTACATGGGTGCTAGGGATCTGAACTCAGGTCCTCATGCTTAAGCAGCTAGCTCTTTACCCACTGAGCCATCTCTCCAGACCCCCAACCAATGTTTCATAGTTCCAGCTAAATATCTACAGAAGAGTCCCAATACCACCAGCCATCTGAGTGCCTGGCTTCTTTCATATAGTCTTCACTTGGGCATCTTATTACAAGTTAGCTGTTTTGTTCTGTCTGCTATTTTTTTCTACCAAGAGCAAAAAAAAGAGGCCATTCATAATAGCACAAGTCAATAATGATGAACTAGCAAATGTTTATAGAGTACTTCCTCAATATAACATGACAAATTATTTTTTTTTAAATCCAATGAAAATAAATCCTGGGTCTCCCATCATATCTATAATAAACAGTTCCTTTGATGATCCTGTTGTTATCAAACTCAGCAACACACTGGAGCCACCTGGGGAGTTATGATATCCATAGATCTTGAGATTGTAATTTAATTGGTCTGGTGTGGAGACTATTTATTGAGAGCCTTAAAATCTCCCATGTGTGGCCACAATCAAAACTACTGACCCACCACAAAAAAAAAAAATCCAATCAGGGATGGCTACATGTTTCTTCTACCTCTACTCTTAAAGGACAGCAAACCTGTGCTTAGGTTAGGACCCCTGCCTCTTCAGTAATGCCCAGAATTGTGTCTGGTGAGGAAAAGCAGATGCAGCCCTCGGCTTCTTCCAGCTGGTGTCCTTGGGACAGACACTGGTTTATGGCACATGCCTTCCTCTCCTTACATTCCTCACAGCATTTATAACAACCATGTGAATTACATGTGCAGTGAGCTAGATGTTATTACCCATTTCCCCATATCTTGACATTTGAAGTGTAACCACAGATTCTTGCATCCCTTTGGACTGGTTGAAGGGAGATCCTGATTAATGTCTTTTCATCTCCAATATGAAACACATGGCTTGCGTTAGACAAGATGAATGGATTGATACATTGGGAACAGCTTTCACATTACACGAACATGACTTACCAAAGTCCTAATGATTAAATCTATCCATGTACAAGAGTCAACAGTTCTCCCCTGGGAAGTCTTTCGTATGAGTGTGTTCGCTAGCAAAGCAAGTTTATCAGCAAGTAAAACCTTTGCATATGATCGGGGAAAACTCATTACCCCTTGATGTGGACATTAGCAACATAGGGAGCTGGCAAGGCAAAGTTAAGCTAACGGCATGTGCTGCCACTTAAACTCCCTCTTCTTCAGATATATTTAAAATACACGTCCCTTTGCCAAGACACTGGACTTGTTCTTGTATTAAGGTTGCCAGATAAAATACAGAACATCCAGTTAAATCTGAATTTAGTATAAGTATGTCCAGGACATACTTATACTAAATATATATGTGTTACTTATCTGAAATTCAAATTTAACTGGATATTCCATATTTTTATCTGCCAAGCCTGGCAGCATCAACTACTGTGGACATCCACATTCTGAGATCATATTCTTTGGTTCAGTTTTTGGAGACTTTGGTTATGATGAGTGTTTGGTCAGAAAATACAGTTTTGTCACTAGATCAATGACTTAAATTACTGTGCTGGTAAATGGGGGTGGGGAATAAGTTTTCCTATAGACAAACAGAACCAGCAAACTAACATCAGTATGCCATGAATGAAAACCATCTCTAAGTGGTTATAGCCCCTAAAGCAGCACTCCATCAACAACAAACGCAATCCTCTCACTAAAATTGTTTGCATGTGCTTCTTCACTACACCAAGCCACGCCCTCCACCATCCTTTCTCCTGTTCATTCACAGACCTTCTCTTTGCCCATATCTTTGACTTAAATGTATCATGACACATTTTTAAACAATAGCAGGAAACCTCACTTATGACTTTAATTATAAAATGGTGTTATAAAATTATATCCACATTTGATTTTTTGGCAGGCCCAGCCCTCACTCAACAAGAATATCTCAAGTTGGCTCTGCAGTTCTCTTGGGTTGATTTCAGGGCTTACTGTATGTAATTGATATAAAAACACAAGGTTTAGGAAGCCGTTATTGGAACTTGTTAAAAGAAGTAGCCACATTCATAAATCCTTTCATTTTACTGGATAACATGCCAAGAGAATTCACACCACACTGTGGGGAATGTGGAAGAGATTCTGCATTTCATTTTTAAGGAAAAATTGATACTTTCTGTCGACACACTAATTGGCTCTGGAGTCTTCATATTGTTTCTATTCAGATGTCAACTGTGTCTTATAAAAAGGAAAAGTATAAATATCTGCTAGTGCTAAAAAGAATTCTATTGCCTTTTATTAATGAAAAGGAGAAATGTGTCTGTTTCTAGTGGGCTTAATAGAAGTTGCAGAAAGAAAGAATCAAAAAAGACCACCATTAGGAACATGTGTTGCCTGAGACAATCTCAATAAAATTAGTAGAAACTTTCAAAATAAAAACTAGTGATCCTTTCTCATTAAATAATACAAATTACCTCTTCTAATAAATGTAGCTTATAACATGAAAAAGTAGCTTCACAGTATTTGTAATTTTCATACTACCAAAAGGACATTTTACATTGAAAAAAACAAATGGAGTCTGGAACATGGAAGAGCAAATTGGCTCTCTAGTCCTGAGGAGAATGGGTGCTATGGTCATATTCCTCCAGTATTTATTTTTTAAGTGCTGTTTTATTTTGACAGTGAACATGAATTAATAATATGAACCACAAAGATCTTTCAAATCACGACTCCAACTTTCAGTTACTCACCAACTAACTCAAACACACACTAAAGTAATGCACAGAAAGTAATAAAATGCTGGTTTCTGTGCCACCAACTATAAGAGCAATGGAAACCAGTAAGAAGAGATGATGGTGAAAGTCAGGAAGGTCTTGTATTAAATAATATTCAGATAAATGTGCAGTAGAGGAAGTGCTATACAAATGGGGACTGGTGACCTGGGGACAGTATGTCTCACTTATGGTTGCCAAAAATAGCAAATAGTCAAAAAGCAAAAAGCAGCTCTGAAAGTGAAGTTGCTCACACACAGCACGAGTCAAGCATCTCCAGAAAGAAAGCCATCTCTGGGGAAAACAGAAGCCAGAAAATTCAAGGAAAGCCCTGATTTCTGAAAACAGAATGATGTTTCAACCAACAAACCAACAAGAAGACAATTTAGATGTGAAATAAGCCGAGACCCTGTCAAAGGTCCTGCCACCTCTCAAAATACTAAAACCATGCTTGCACATTTATTTATTCATAGCTGATCTGGAGTTGACCCCAGCATCACATGTACAGCTGAAAAATTTCCCTCAGAGACTTTTTTACACTTATACTGACAATAATAGCTGCTACTTAAACACACCACATCTGTGCACTGGGCATTGCACCTGACCAGTGACATCACCATCACAGACTGTCGGCACAATTCCTTTTTAAAATAGAAGAAGCCATTGTCAGAGGTTGAACATAATGTTAGTCAAGGATCATAAATTACTAAGAGGCAAATTGGGATGGACATACCTGTCTGCCCAGCCACTGAGCTCACATTCTTCCCATGGTACTTTTGCCACAGAGTTGCCTGGAGAACCTTTATTTCTCTGACATTTTACAATGAAAATTTGAAAGCATTCAGAGGAGTTATGATCACGTGGAACCCAGTGTGCATGTGTGTATTGTGTGTATGCATGTGTGTGTGATATACCTATATATTAGCACTCTACATTCTACAATTCATTGTTACCTATACCAGCTTGACCATGCTTGCGCCTTTGATACATCCATCTATATATACATCCATACATCTATCTCAATTTACAGTATATGTCAAAATAAACTAAAGGCATCAGTACATTTTAGCATTTTTTTGGAACATGAACTGTTTCATTTTCAGTTGTTTTCTTCAGAGAGAATTCTAAACACAATTCAATGCATGAACTCTAAGTGTGCCAGTCATTAGATTTTGACAAACGCATGACTTTGTGTAACCCTAGTCTTTATCAAAACATAGAACATTACCATCCACTCGTCTTTCCTTCGTCTCCTTCTGAGTCAATTCCCACTTCACCCAACAGGCAACCATTGTTCTTAATCTTTCTGTACCATAGATTATTTTGCCTGACCTTGAAGTGTGTTTTTTTAATGCAGAGCTCCGGGCTCCATGCCAGTCCCCTGAAAGAGAGCCTTTATGCACAATGTTTAGAAATCTACATATTTAGCAAACTCATCTGAAGATTCTTATGTTCAGTAAAACTTGAGAGCCACTATATAATACATCAGTTTACTTCTCTGCATGCCAAGTAATATAACCTATTTTATAAATGACCTTCCTGTGTTATATGACCAACGTTAAACCTCAATTCTCAGCAATTACTTTCTAATTAGTCTTTCTTTTCAGTAATCATGTTCATAATAAATTATACCTACTTAAAGCACAGAACCATATGATTTATATAAGTACCTCAGAAAGAAAGATGGAAGCCATAGTTATGAAAATGAATCAAAAATAGTATAGTTATTATGGAAATGGAAAGAAACAGAGAGGTGTTCTACATAATACAATCTTGACTTAGAAAAATCAGAGTAATTTCCTCATTTTATTTATTTATTTATTTATTTATTTATTTATTTTTGGTTTTTTTTCAAAACAGGGTTTCTCTGTGTAGCTGTCTGTCCTGGAACTCACTCTGTAGACCAGGCTGGCCTCGAACTCAGAAATCCACCTGCCTCTGCCTCCCAAGTGCTGGGATTAAACGTGTGTGCCACCACTGCCCGGCACAATTTCCTCATTTTTAATGTGGATGAGTCTCATTGTTCTTAAGGAAAATCAGGATGGTCAAATATTTAGGCTTTAATGGAAGTTGTTTTAGTAGCATGAGTAAATAATATAATGTAACTTAACCAAACAATAAACTTATTACCAGATCATGAAACTGAAAAAAAAAAGGCTCCATGTGTCTTTATGAAAAACATCAAATAGTTAGCGTATATTCTGAATCTCTTGATGCTTGGTTGTTTGAGAAGGGAAGTATCATGACTGTTTTCCTCCATGTTGATGCTCAAATGATGTCAGCGTTAGCCACCGGTTATGACTACTTCTCTTGCAATGTTACCTTCTTCCTCAAGTTTCTTTAAGACATTACGAACTAAGACTGGAACTGAAGAGTATGAAGAATCTCAGTGAGAGGAGTGGCTGAGAATCAGGAGGTGCACATCAAAGAAGAGTGGCCTTTTCCAAGACCGAAAAATGAACACTGACCAAGTGAGACACATGTGCTGAACACAGGAAAATCACAAAAATCAGTCAACATGAAGGGTTAAATGAAGTTAGACTACTGGTGCTAGCAAAGAAAATACTGAGGGTACACAATTTTTACCCTCCAAGAAACAAGGAATACCAAAACAAATTAATAACTATGACTTACGTGTTTCAAAATAGCTAATAGAATATCAAATGTCCCTGATACACTAAACTGATAAATATTTGTGATATATATAGCAGTTGCCGGAGACATATTGAAATATCATACTATACCTGTGAATATGCCTGGTTATCTATCATTGAACAGTAATAAGTAGTGCTTTATTCAGAAGGAGGCAAAATCTCTGTCATAATGTTAGAAGCCATTGTACATGCAGAAAACGAATATATGTGTTAAAGAATACATGGATGCCACTACAACGAAAGATCTGGTGTACTGAAAGAGCAGAGTACAGACAAAGCCAAGCATCCATTCCCATGACTAACACTATTCAAGGATTGGGGGAAATCACTTCCTGAGTCCCCCACCTATATCTTCACTGTTTACAAATCATTTGTTTACAAATGTGAGCAGCTCTGTCAGGGAGTATCTAGATGCAGAAATGATTGAGTTAGAAACAATATAAGCCTCTTTTTCAATTTCTATATTTAAGAGAAATGCACATAGCAGATCCTTATGCAATGAACAATCATTTCCCTGTCTTCACAGAACTTTGGAAGATAACACAGGAGGATTGTGAATCCAAGGCCACTTTGAATACATAGTTTGTGACTATCCTGAGTCATAGCAAGACCTTGTCTCAAAACAACAAGCAAGACAGGCCTCACGAGTCGAGCAGGGAAGTCACAGGGCTGCAGGGAGAGGATCCTCTCAGCTTCCAAGTGACAGAGGTATATCAGCGACCCTCTCTGCTCCTTCCCTGCAAGTGGGGGGGGGGGGGGGGGGGCCTGCCTCCAGGGAGTGCTTAACCCAGGGACTCAGGAGAGATCCGCCATTTTCTCTCCAGCAACTTTCTAAGGCAGGACCAGCCAGGGAGGCACAGGCCTCATGAGTCGCAGGGGAGTCCCAGGGCAGCAGGGACAGGAAAAGCTCTAGTCAGAGACACCAAGAACATCTAACATCAGAGATCAAGAGATGGCGAAAGGCAAACGCAAGAATCCTACCAACAGAAACCAAGACTGCTTGGCTTCATCAGAACCTAGTACTCCCACCACAGCAAGTCCTGGATATCCCAAAACACCAGAAAAGCAAGATTTAGATCTAAAATCATATCTCACAATGCTGATAGAGGAACTTAAGAAGAACATGAATAACTCCCTTAAAGAAATACAGGAGAACACAGGTAAAGAGGTACAAGCCCTTAAAGAGGAAACAAAAAAAATCCCAGAAAGAATTACAGGAGATCACAAATAAACAAGTAGAAGCACTTAAAGAGCAAACTCAAAAATCCCTTAAGGGATTGCAGGAAAACACAAACAAACAGGTGAAGGAATTGAGCAAAACCATCCAGAATCTAAAAATGGAAATAGAAACAATAAAGAAATCAGAAATAGAGACAACCCTGGAGATACAAAACCTAGGAAAGACATCAGGAGTCATAGTTGCAAGCATCACCAACAAAATACAAGAGATAGAAGAGAGAATCTCAGGAGCAGAAGATAACATAGACAACATTGACAGAACAGTCAAAGAAAATGCAAAATGCAAAAAGACCCTAACCCAAAACATCCAGGAAATCCAGGACACAATGAGAAGACCAAACCTAAGGATAATAGGTATAGAAGAGAGTGAAGACCTCCAACTTAAAGGGCCAGTAAATATCTTCAACAAAATTATAGAAGGAAATTTCCCTAACCTAAAGAAAGAGATGTCCATGAACATACAAGAAGCCTATAGAACTCCAAAAAGACCGGACCAGAAAAGAAATTCCTCCCAACACATAATAGTCAAAACAACAAATGCACAAAACAAAGAAAGAATACTAAAAGCAGTAAGGGAAAAGGTCAAGTAACATACAAAGGCAGGCCTATCTGAATTACACCAGACTTCTCACAGTATGACATCTTCTGGGCAGATGTCATACAAACCCTACAAGAACACAAATGCCAGCCCAGGCTACTATATCCAGCAAAACTCTCAATTCCTATAGATGGAGAAAACAAGATATTCCATGACAAAACAAAATTTACACAATATCTTTCCATAAATCCAACTCTACAAAGGATAATAGATGGAAAACATCAACATAAGGAGCAAAACTACACCCCAGAAGAGGCAAGAAGGTAATCTTTCAACAAATCCACACAAATCTAATTCCAACAAAAACAACAGGAAGTAACAATTACTTTTTCTTAATATATTAATATGAAAATTAATATTACCAACATATTCTAATCGATTGAAATCCAATAATATGAGGAATTAGAAATTTGTTGATTGTCATCCAATGGTCTCTCTAATTTGGTAATTGGAGAAATAGGTCCAACATTGTACAATCTATATACACTTTCAGCTTGTTTGTTTGTGACAGTGTCTTGCTGTGTACAACATAAGGGTGTTGAAATCTTGCTTCTCCTATCTCAGCCTCTCTATTAGTAGTATTGT
>JADRCD010189578.1:0-13071 GCA_019843815.1 Montemys delectorum
AAGAGAGAGAGACAGAGAGACAGAGAGACAGAGAGACAGAGAGACAGAGAGACAGAGAGACAGAGGAGAGAGAGAAAGAGAGAGAGGCAGAGATAAAGAGAGCAAGGAATACCACCTGTTATCGACTTCTGGCCTCCACATGTGTAGAATGGATGTATCTACACACACACACACACACACACACACACACACACACAGAAAGAGAGAGGGGGAGGGAGGGGGAGGCTTAACAATCTTCTAACAGCCATATGAAGTGAGTCCTACTACCGTCCTCTCTAGAGACAGAAAGTGAGGCAGAGACTTCAGATCACATGTCTGGGGCACACAGTTGCCTCCACAGGAACTGGGCTCTGCAGCAAGACCTGAGATCCCACAGACAAGCCTCTTAGCAGCACTCACGTTGCTTTGGTGGTTTGGATGGTGGAAAGAACCCCCTTGTGTATCTCTCCTCATGTGCAGGGACCGAGCTCTGCCTGTTTCCACAAGCCTGGCTCCCCTTTCTCTCCAGCCGCATAGGCAGTCCCTCGGCCCGGGGTGGAATGGGACACATATACTCCACTTGTAGCAGTGGAAGGATTGGCCAGACTGTCACCATATATTCTGGGTCAAGAGGATAAATGCCAGACTGACTCTTGAAAATCCTGGATCCCTTCCTGGCCTCAGCTTCCACATCTGTAACATGGGTCTGAAAGGGCCTGTGGTAGGGGGGAGCTATCACCATGGGTGTCTGGTGCCTCTCTGGAGCCTGGCCACAGCAGAAAGGGAAATGTTGGCTGAGGTGAGGTCTTTACCTGTCAGAGACCCAAGGGACTGTTCAGAGGCAAAAACCAGACCTGGACTGCAGTGGGCCCCTGCCCCACCAAGGTCAGCGGCGAGACTTTGGAATAGTCATTCCACTCCTCTGGCTCAGCTCCCTCTGCTCCAGAATGAAGGAGACAGGAGGCTGATGCCTGTCATTCTTGACATACAGGATAATAACTTTATTGTCCTCCAGCACCTTCCTGTCTCTCCAGGGCACCTCTCCCTCCTTGGAGACAGATGATAGGGGCCTGGAAAGAGTGAGGGGGTGGGTACAGGGAGAGCAAAGGGACCCAGGCACCAGGCTCGGCTGTGAGAACTCTCTGGGCTCATGCTGTAGAAGATAGAAGAAAGCTACCTGCAGCTGAGTGTCTCCTGCAGGGGAGGAAGAGCACACACACACACACACACACACACACACACACACACTCACACACACAAATACACAAATGCACGTGCATACACACAAATACACGCACATACACATATGCCCACAAATATACAAATGCACACACAAATATATGTGCATGCACACACATAGATACACACCAACCCACGTAGGTCCACACCAACCCATCTAGGTCCATATCTGGGACAGCTAGAGCCAGATGTGAGAACTATATTTGTTCCCAGGACCCTAAAGCACAGGCCCTGGGTGGCTTCAAAGCTTTTTGTCCCTGAGGTCAGCCCCTTTCCCATATGACCCCCCCCCCCCCACTGTGCATGCAGAAACCTCTACCACATGAAGAACAAATGACTCCAACTCTCTCCTCTCCTTCCTCCGCGGGTCAAGTCTCTCAGCCCCACCCCAACATCACCAGAGATGCCTCTCTGTACCAAGGAAGGGGAGTCTGTCCCGGTTTCCCCCTTTTGTGTCACCTCTACCTTGTTGGCTGAGGACATCTGTCTCTGAAAGAAGTAGTCCTCTCACACAGTGTCCCTCTTGCTCAGCAGCACTCATGGAAGCTTCCCCGCAGCTGACATCAAGAGGAAGGCAGACAGGTGAGAGTCACCCTCCCCTCCTAAACCACACTACCCAGTGTGAGGACCCACCTAGCACTCATTCCTCCCTGAACTGACCCTGATGCACAAAGACGCTGGGAAATACACCCAAGGTCACACAGCTTCCAGGTGATAGTATGAAACCAGGCCCGGAGCCCAAGTGCTCCACTCTGCGTTGTGCAGCTCAGATGATCCTCCACCCCCTGGACCTTGGAAAAGCCCAAGACTGAAGATCAGGCAGGAAAGGACAACGGGGTCTCCTTGCCGGGACGGGGGAACTGAGGTGAAAATAAAAACGGAAAGCCGCATTTGAAGCAGACACAGAATAAGATTTTAAAGCTAAAAATGTAGCTAGCACTGGCCCGACAACTCCTCCGCTGCTCTGTTTCTGTTGGACCAGGAATGTATTCTACCTCGGCCGGTTGCTCGGTCCCACAGAGTCAGGCCAGGAGAGCCAAGCAGCAAGGATACAGTCAGGAGCGCCAGCAACCCCATCTGCCTCTTAGGCTCAGCTGCTCTGGTCCCCTTAGACAGGTGTCCACCTGTGGAACCTGAGTGGCACTGTCCAAGGCTGGTACAACTCATTCCCAGCCTTGACTGCAGAGGAAGCCACGCCCCCACATGCCCCACCCTTCTCCACTTGCCCTAGCTGATGCTAATGGAAACACTCCAGGATTTTTCGGATTTTTCGTAGCACCTCTTCCCAGGCCTCCCTCAGCTTCCTCCTCCCCCCGCCCCTCCCCCACACTCATTTGGGCGCTGTCCAACAGGGAGTCTTCTCTGTAGCAGAGGTCTCCCAGGGTTGGCCCACTAATTGCCCAGAAGCCGTATCCAGCAATGCTGATAGCCCTGTAGACTTGAGGCTGTCTCTGCCCTTTTCTCTGGCCCCACACAATATCCACACTTCTGATTCCCATACCTTGTGGGCTCCCCAGCTCACCACCCTGTCCATTTCCATCCCTCCCTGTAGTGACCACCATCAGCCCCACCTGGGACAAGTGCCCATAGCTTGAGCTCACCCAGCTAAGCAGGGCTGCGGCTGTTCAGCCACCCTAGGAAGGGACACCAAGGGCAGTGACTGCAAGATGGCCTATCCGAGGAGGCACACTATAGCCGGAGAGCTGGCGGGGTCCAAATGAAGAGGAGAGACAAGCAGGTCACATCCATGAAGGTGAGAAATGCTGGCTGGCTGTGGCCTCCTGGTCCCATGGTGTATCACCACTTTCTTTAGGATATGACAGCCCAACTCCCACATACCCTGTGGCTCTAAGCCATGGGTAGACCCTGGGTCTAGGAGTGGGGACCCAGGCCACAGTCTACTTCACTACTGGGTCCCATCCCTATCCAGTCAGCCTTGGCTCCCCCACCTTTAAGAAGGGAACAAACTGCTCTTTCCCAAGACTGTTGTTGCTAAGACAAACGAGCTAATTAAAGTCTGGAAAGGTTTCTTGAAGGATTAAAAAGAGGTGACTGAGCATGCAAATCAGTAACAATTACTGCCCCCTCCTCCAGGTAGGCAGCCTGGGATGTCTCTACAGGGCAATTCTTTGCTCTGGAGTGATAGGTCCTGGCAGAGGGCTCAGCTATGGAAAGCTGTTTCAGGTCCTTGCTCTCCTCTCACACCTCTGTTGCTTAGCAACTGGTGTGAGCGCTTTACCATTTATTGAGCACCAACTGTGTGCATGGTCTTCTCTACACAGGAGGATTAATTTTCAGAAGCCCCCATCTTTGACCTATCAGAAACCGGAGGAAAGGGTAGTGAAACCTGACCCTCAGCTCGTGACCTCACTCACCCCCCTGCTAGGCGTCGGGGAAGGCTCATGCACCAATACCATTCTCCATGGCCTCTCCTGAGGGTTTACCTTGTGGAGGTGAAGCTGACTCAGCAGATATATTCAGGCATTGATGGAAAATTAAAATCCAAAGTCTGCAGGAGTGTTCTGGGCATCAGGACAAAGGCCCCGAAAAATGTCTGCCCTGAGTCTGGAGGTTGTGCCTCACCCCAGGCCAGCAGTGCTCATGGAAAGGAGAATGGGATCCTCAAAGTGTTTACTGATCTCAGCACAAGACACTCCACAAAGCCAGTGTCTGGGTTAAGAAATAATCCCTAGCCCCAACTTGCTTACCTGGTTTACCTCACCTGGGAACTCCCAGCTTTGCTCTCCCCTGAAATGGGGAGCCTCATTACTGACTGGCACCCTGACTGCTCCAAAGGGCCCTGAAGACCCATAACCTTGGCCTCAGTAGACTATGAGCTACCTTCTTGCCCCCAAGTTGGCCCCTAGACCTTGTCCGTCTTCGTCACTCAGTAACTCAGCAAACCCTTAGCAAACCCACATGGCCGCGGAAGCAAAGGCAGCCACCAGGAGATGGAAGAAGAAAAAGGACCGCAGTGGGCCAACTGCTCACCTCTCTGAGGCCTCACTCTAGGCTCACAGCTCACCAGCAGGACTCCTGCAGAGAAACAGCAGGGAGGAGGTGAGCAGACACCCAGACATACCCTGTAGTCAGCCTCATCCAAGCCTCTGGTTAGCCTGGACTTCCTGTGCCCCAAGGCAGAAGAGGCAGGGAAGGCTGCCCAAAGATGCCAGGCCTGTTTCACAGAGTGAAACCAGAGTCAGGTCAGAGCTGCTGGTGACTGGGATCTAGGGCTTGCTCTGGCCAGCCCAGGCTCCACATGTGCCCTGAGATATGTGAACTAGATACACCATTGTACCCTACCACCCCACTCTGACTATACACAGCAGCAAGGACAGTTGTCTGGTGGCTGGACACAAAGGGCTGGGCCTCATATTCCCTTTCAAGGTCAGATGTGGGCCACGGTCCAGTGGGGTCCAGGAGAGCTGAGAAGAATGGAGAGCCGAGGCCCACATATGCCTGGCACCTTGACCCAGCCCAATTCAGGTATGTCACTGGCTCACGCTGTGACTCTGGGCTGATCCTTTATCCACCAGTACCAGCAGGTATCACCAACAGGTACATCCATCACCAGGGGGCTTGAGCAAACACAGCTTACTGTCACCCTCACTTTCTGAGCAATGGGTTTAGGTGGGCCTGAGAATCTGTATTTCAAGCAAGTACCCCTGGGAAATGGTACTGCCATTAGGGATCCTATTTTGAAAACTTCGTGTTTTAAACCTTTATCTAACCTGCAAAATATATTGTCTGGTCTCAAGAAGTTCATAGCCTGAGGGTGCACGCACACACACACACACACACACACACACACACACACACACATTACCATCTAACTCATAGCAGCCAATTTGACAATAGAGGGCTCTGGGCTGGTGCAGTCCTATAAGACTTCCAAGAGGTAAAAATATAAATTTCCAAACATAGGTGATGCACACCTTTAATCCCAGCACTCAGGAGGCAGAGACAGGCAGATCTGAGTTCGACGCCAGCCTGGTCTACAGAATGAGTTCCAGGACAGCCAGGGCTACACAGAGAAAGAAACCCTGCTTCAAACAACAGCAACAACAAAAACCTGAATTTCTATCACTGTATAGTGATAGAAATTGTTTCATTATTCAAGTACAATAGACAAACTCCTGTTCCAGGTCACTTCTCAGAGATACTGAGTGCCCTCTGGAGTACATATGAACCTGTAGAGAGATGTATATGCAGGGTCTACACTAGGGTGCACTGGCTCCTGTGTTCTTCCACAATGTATTATATATCTTTCCATGTCTTCACAGAGTACTAACTGCTGCTTGTACTCACTGAGCACCTACTTATACACCAGACAGCAGGCCAAGAGCACCAGGTGTTCCCCCACTGGTCCTCATAACAAGGTTTTGACATGGGGCCACTCAGCCCATCATTCTCTAGAGCAGCGGGTCTCAACCTATACATTGCAAGCCCTTTTAGAGGTTGCATATCAGACATGTGAATATCATGTATTTACATTATGATTCTTAACAGTAGCAAAATTACAGTTATGAAATAGCAACGAAAATACTTTTATGGTTGGGGGTCACCACCACGCGAGGAACTGTATTAAAGGGTTGCGGCATTAGGAAGGCTGAGAACCACTACTCTTGAGGAAACCGGGGTGTTTAATGGTGATCAGTGAGCTGCCCAAGGGCTCCTAGTTAGAGAGCATACGGAACCTGGAGCCTGGAAGTGCCATCGCGCTACACCGTGCTCCTCCACAAGGGGGCACACCCTCTCCAGATGACTAAGAACCCCAAAGAAGTTTGCCTGGAGGGTTCCAACTTTGTTTCAAACATTACCTACTGGGGTGTGGTGTGTGAGGAATCCTGCTTTCTTTTTGTTTGTTTGTTTGTTTGTTTTTGTTTTTCAAGACTGGGTTTCTCTGTGTTAACCCTGGCTGTCCTGGAACTCACTCTGTAGACCAGGCTGGCCTCCAACTCAGAAATCCACCTGCCTCTGCCTCGAAAGTGCTGGGATTAAAGGCGTGTGCCACCACTGCCTGGCTGAATCCTGCTTTCTTGTGTAATGTATTTCTCTAGGCACATTCCCAAAGAGTATGTCAAAGCATATATCCACTCCAGATTTTTCTGATTGTTGCCAAATGCCCTCCAAAAAACGTATTTTAGCTGACATGATATCTAATTCCCCATGACAGCTTTTACTCAAGATTAGTTCCAGCCAGGCACACGCCTTTAATCCCAGCACTTGGGAAGCAGAGGCAGGCAGACCTCTGTGAGTTCAAAGCCAGCTTGATCTATATAGTGAGTTCCAGAACAGCCAGGGCTACCCAGTGAGAGTCTTAGTCACATCTGAGAAGATATCTCCATTTTGCAGAAAGAAAAAAATTAAAAATCCTAAGAATCAAAGAAATTAAGTTAGTTGTCCAAGGTCCATCTAGCACAGTATCATGGCAGGAAGAGTTAGCAGGAGGGAGGGAGGGAGTGGGGAGAAAATGCTCAGCTCTCAGCTCTTTCTGTCTTCAGCAGCGCTCTCAAGCGCTCTCAGGAGCCAGGCTCTGGTCCCCTCCACTCCACGCTCCGAAAGCTGTTTGGCCAGACCAGTGGTCATGCTCTATGCCCTGGTCCTCAAGATCTGGACAGTGTCCTTCCTATGTGCTAACGGCTTCTCCCACATGGAGACACTTACCTCTGGCCTCCCGAGACTAGTGTCCTCTGGCCACTCCCACTCCAAGCATTGGAGGTCACAGCGTTCACAGACCCTCTTCGCTCTCCTGACCCCTCAGCCCTTGGCTGGTTTCTCAGGTCTGGGCTTTCTACACAGTTGCCTCCAGCTCCCTCATGTTGGCCCCAGTCTCCTGAGCACAGGTCCACAACTAGAAGCCGATTTGCCCTCGCTTCTTAACCCTCCCAGCAGCCCCATCCAACACAGAACTTAATTTTTAACCCCAAAGTACATCTCCCTCCACCTTGACTCCTCTTTATCCCACACACTCACACCCAAGCCATCATCAGCCACTGTCAATTGTTGCTCAAACACATGCAGACCCTGAGTTCTCAGCTCCCACTCTGCCCCACTCTGCCCTTGCCCTGCTGGAACTGGGCACCTCGCATGGACAACAGCTTAAAGCAACACAGCAGACTCAGGACATGCTGTGGCCACTCACATCAGCAACCCATCGTAAAGCCTTCAGGGCAGGCCCCACTCTCAGAACCCCCTTCCAATCACTGTGGTCTCTGGCCTCTGTTAGGTGGGCCAGCCTCAGGCCGTAGACATCTTACTCTTGGTGCAAAGCCCCTCCCTCAGGTGGCTACTCCTCCCTCCCCTCAGTCCCCCTAGTATAATGCCTGGACACACCAAGCATTCACCTTCACAGCTCTTATATTGTACCTGACCTTGCCCTGCTTGTGTATGTGTGTCCCTGTCCCTTGTCTGTCTCTTTCTCAATACAGACTGCAGATACCTCGTTCGCCTCTGAACTTCTGTGTGGACTGTGTGCTGCCAAGTGAATGCTTGGAAACTTGTTTGTTGAGTGAACGAATGAATGAGCTGGTGAATAAATAAATTAGTGGAGCCAGCTATCAGCGACTTAACTCTCTGAAGGAGAAGTCTCCCATGGGAAGTAGGAAGGAGTCAGAGGGCACCCTCCTCAGGGCAGGACCCTGAGCACAGGCTGTTCTGTGTGTGTGTGGGTGGGGGGGATAGGTACCAATGGGGCTTGCAGCATCCCCAGGATGCCACGCTCAGCAACCCCAACCAAGGGGCACGTGGGGCTTTCACACCTGCCAACCCACCCCACTCAGGAGGGAGCCCTGGGGCAGCCAGCAGCTGAGAGAGGCTGGCAGGGGGCCAGCATGCCTGCCAACAGCTGGCGCTGCTGCCAGGCAGCCGGGTAATCGTGTTAGCCAGCGGAAATTGGTCCAGGGAGTTTTTTTTTTTTCCTTCGCCTCCCATTTTCTTTCTCTTCCCTTCCCCCTTGGAGCTGCAAGACTCATAAGATTGATCTTCGCCTGAAACGGAGGAGATAACTCGATATAATGAACTCCACTGTCCCTCTCGCTGTTTGGAGCTTTTAAAAAATTTAACAGAGCTGGGGACCAAGGGGGAAAAGCTGTTCTCGGGGCTCTCTGGAAGCCCCTAGCCCTGCTCTTGGCCCCTCCCCCAACTTGGCTTCTGTCTCCTTTCCCTCCTTGCTCCCCTGGGATGCCTTCATGGAACAAGGTTAAAAATATCCCCTTTCTCTTGCAGGTTTGAAACATAATTTTGGTGAGGTCAGGACTGGGCCTACCAAAGGCCCTACTTCCCACAGCTCCAGCTCATGGCTGGCTCCACTCCCCAGAGTCACCAGCCTGCCTAACGGGGCGGGGGGGGGGGGGGGTTGACAAGTTGGCTCAGTCCATTGCTCTTCAACAGGCCAACCACCCACTGAGGCACTGGCAGCTGTGTGGCTTTTGTTCCTGCAAACAGTTCTTTAAAGAGCTGCAGCATGACACAAAGGAGCCCAGCTCACTGCACCAGGGCACAGCACACACCTCACTGGGTAGTCCTCAGTCCCACCTCTTTTTGCTTGGTAGCTCCTCAGCTGGTGTCTTACCCATTTTCACATAGCTGTTTAGTGAGCATCTACTCTGTGCCAAGCACTGGGCTGGAGGCTGAGACCACCAAGCCCCCCGAGTTTCCTGACCTAACGAACCTTATAAAGCCTGGTGACAGAGGCAGTCATCTGTCAGTGACCACAGAGGTAGAGGACACATTGGAAAGGGCTTTACAGGAAAGGCCAGGGAGCCCCCAGGGTATGGCAGTGATCAAGGAAGGCCTCCCGTAGAAAGTGACCTTCTGGGCTGGCGAGATGGCTCATCGGGTAAGAGAACTGACTGCTCTTCCAAAGGTCCTGAGTTCGGATCCCAGCAACCACATGGTGGCTCACAACCACCCATAATGAGATCTGACGCCCTCTTTTGGTGCTGTCTGAAGACAGCTACAGTGAATTATGCCATCAGAGTAAGCAGGGCCAGAGTGAGCGGGTCGGAGCAAGCGGGGCCGTCCTGAGTTCAGTTCCCAGCAGCCACATGATGGCTCACGGCCATCTGTACTCATACACATAAAATAAATGAATAAATCTTTAAAAAGAAAGAAAGAAAGAAGGAAGGAAGGAAGGAAGGAAAGAAAGAAGGAAGGAAGGAAGGAAGGAAGGAAGGAAGGAAGGAAGGAAGGAAGGAAGGAAGGAAGGAAGAAAGAGTTCTTCTAGTGAGAGCCAAAGGATAATGCGATTACCAGGCTGCGGAGGAACAAGGATGTTATGGGGAGCATGCTACTAAATGGGCCCCCTCATCTGGTGTTCTCAGCCAGCAAAAAGAGACCAGATCCACAATTTACTTAGCACCCAAGGCTCACAGGCTCTCTGCCTGCCACACCAGACCTTGTTAAACCCCCTGCACCTTTCAAGACACAGCTCAATGCTTCCTTGGTAGCCCTTCGCTCCAAGGATATCTCTCAGGTTTTCAGTTCTCTGCTCTTAGACCAGCTAAGGACCAGCTTAGTCTCTGGTACCCTCAGAGTCAAAATACAGGAAAGACAAAGGGCTGTGTGTGTGGGGGGGGTGGGGGGGGGGGGGTGGGAATCTCCTTCCAAGATGCCCTCTGCAACTCCACAAGCAGTAGCAGGTCTGGCCAGGCCACCCAGGAAGGTCTGTGGCTCTCCCTGGGGCCTCCTGCTGGCAGGAAGAAACCAGTCTGACCTTGCAGTTCTGAAGGCAAGTACCTTCCGACCTACCTCAGCTTCCCAGTGCAGCCTCCTGGGGCCAGGCATCAGGGAGACCCCGAGGTGGTGAAAGCTCAGTGCAAAGCAGCTCTGCTCTGCTTCCAGAAACAGACACTCAGGCCTCAGTGCAAACCTGGAAAACTTGCCAAGGGACCGCAGCAGAAACAGAGACCATAGGGGCTTGCAGGAGCCCTGGGTTCAGAGGAAGGAAGGTGGCTGGTGAGGCAGAGGCAGGGAGGGGTTTGGGGCCTAAATCAGGCAGAAGGGGCTGTGGTACAGGGGTCACTGACTGATCCAAGGAGAAGGTTTGCTCCAGCTAACCAACTTAGCTGAAGTCCCCATGCCAGCCCGGAGCAGGCCAAAGGTGCTAGCAAGCATGAAGGGGCTGGACATACTTTTAGAAGGCTCTGAACTGGAAGAAGACCCAGCCCTGCCCACAACAGCCTCCTACAGCCAATTTACAAAGAGGCAGAGGCAGTAAGCCTTATAGAGTACTGTAGGGGGAAGGGCTACCTGCCCTCCCAGAGCCTCTCTGGGAGAGGCAGCTACAGCTCCCTTTGCAGACAGAGGAGTAAGCTGAGACCTGAGTCAAAACAACTTCCCAAAGATCCATGTTGGCTCAGGGTGGGGATAGAACAGAACCCAGGCCTGCGTGAATGCAAAGCTGCTAACCACAGTCGCCAAGCAGGACAGAGAAGCCACACGGCTCCTAGCCAGAGATCCTGTAAATTCCAAACTTGTATTTAGCCCAGGAGATATGATGAGGCCACAACATAGTCGAGGAAAACTAATTCCATGGATGACATGCTGTTGAAGGAGACAAGGGCTTGAAGGTTTAGACTTTGGCAGAGACCGGAGCAAAGCTGGTCACCCAAGAACAAGGAACTGCCTTGGTGCTGAGTGTGGCCAGCCCTAGCAGTTCCCGCATAAGGGGTTCCGGGTTGCCAGCTCATTCTCTGAACCCCATGGGTTCACAAAGGAGCCTAGGGCATGGGAATGGACTACAGGATGCCTTCAGAGGTACATGAATAGGGACAGAGCTTCCCTTGCCTATAGGAAAGAGACGGAACCCACAGGAAGCTAAGAGACAGAGTAAGCCTTTAAGCTGGCCAGAGAGAGCACCATAGAGCTTCCCCCCCAACCTCAGCTGCCTACACCAGCACATCCCCCAACTAGAAGGCTCCTGAAGAAGAGTCAGGGTTTGCACTCTAAGCTCCTCTCAACTCCCTAAGCTCCTCCACTGCCTCCTTCTGCCCTCCATCATCCACCATCAGCTCACCATTGGCACATCTGCCCACCTGTAGCAGGAGCAGCACCTAGAGTCCCTTGGGGGCCTTAAGAGAGGGACAGAAGACACTGCCATATCCTGTGTAAAAGCAGGTGTGTAACTCCCACCCCCGGAGATCCAGAAGGACAGGAAAGGACCGGACTTGGGAGCAAGAAGAATCAGAGTTCTGCCTTGCCAGCCTGTGGCTCCTAGTGTGTGTGCCCGTGTGCCTCTCTAAAGGGATGAGTAGGATCCAAAGATCTCAGGCTGAGGTTCCCGGAGAGCCTGCTTGCTTGACAGAATGGGGGACAACTTTGCTGCTCTCCCCTCCTAGAACCTTTCCACAGGCAAATTATAGTTCGATATGAAAGCGGAGGTAAAGACAAGGAGTCCTTAGGTGGCTGAGGACTTACTCTCACCTTAACGAACTGTTGGGAGGACAGCTGAAGGCAGGGGAGAGGCTGAGATGCGTTGCCACTGCAGTGAGAAGCAAAGTGCCAGCTCCCCCACCTCCCCCCGGGATAGGAGCTTCAGGTGAGACAGCTGGGTGGACACCAGGGGTCTGGAGGGCTGCTGCTGGGAGCCAGGTCTGGGGTCCCCCAGCTGGGCACATAAGAAGGGGTTTAATAGATTTGTCCAGTGAATGCTAAGAATCCTGGGAGCGACCCAAGTGGTCCCTTCCCCCTACCAAACTATACAGCCATCAGGAAAGTGTATCTGAGCTCCTGCCACGTGGTCCCCGTGCTCTGGGTTCCATTGGACCCACGGGTGAGAGAAGGTCTTGCCCTCAGTGAACCTCTGAAGAAAGCCATCTGGGCAAAGCCTGGTCCAGTGCCTCCCCAGGGAGGCTATGACACTTGCTGGATACCAGGTGCCTCTAGACACTGGGACCTCCCCAAGCAGGTAGAGCTTTGGAATCAAGCAAGTGCCAGTCTGAACCCTGAGCCTTTCTTATCAGCCAGTCCCCCAGCCTCAGGCCACTCCCCTGGCTCACTGAGATTGCTAGTCCCGGCTTGCTTTCTGAGTTACTTCATAGTTCGCATTGATCGAGTGCTTCACTAGTGTGATCTCATTAACAAGCACAACTGCAAAGTCAGTGCTGTGTAGACCCTTTTCAGAGGAGGAATCAAGACAGAGGCTTCATGCCTTGAGCACGGTCAAGCACACAGAGCTGCTAAATGTTGCAGCCAGGACGCATAGCTACACAGCTGCTGCACAGCTGGACAGCTGCTCTGGATCCTACAACCAATGCATCATAGTTGGGCCAAGCCTTCCTGCTTTACAGACATCCCACCAAGATCCAGTCCCGCTGACATGCACCCCACTGAGCTGGTCATCAGTGGGAGACCCCACAGGGTGGGGAGGAGAGCCACATGCACCAGGGCCCTGCTATGAGCGAGACTATACACCAGTCACCTCATACACGGGAATCTGGGCCAACGTGAAGGGTCCTGAGGCTCAAAAGTTATCAAGTGGCTTTCCAATGTCACCTAGTTGCCCTACTTAATGTACATCTAGCAGGGCCTGGGCAGTGGTAGTGATGGGATGGGAACTGTTTATAAGTGGAGGTCAGTATACGGTCACTGATAGCTCTGGGGCCACCTGGGAAGGGTATAGAGCACCTGTGCCCAAAGGAACAAGAGAGTATAAGAACAGGGGAGAGGATCAGTCAGTCAGTCAATAAACACTGCCTAGACCCCTCTTTAAGTATATGTGAACCAGAAGTGTCTTCTAGTTTGCTGCCTGGGGGCTACCATTCCCCCCAGCCCATGCTGTAAGCAGCTCTTCCTTTCTTCCTAGCTGATTCCTGCTCAACTATTTATTTTAGGTTGAAAGCCAGTATTGCC